>JAYEPQ010000006.1:40083961-40233961 GCA_036321105.1 Dracaena cambodiana
TACACAAATATTTAAAAGAATCTCCAGAAGATACTTTATTGTTTTAATGCCGCTTGGTCTTCTTAAGGAATTATGGATCATTGGTTGGGGCTGGTTTTCTTTCCTTATTTTCCAAACCTGAGTTCAGAATCTAGGGGATTAAATTCAGTAAATAATACAAAAAAGAAAAAAAATATTATACTACCATAATACTTACAAAAGTAATCGTGAACATGCTATGTTAGTGTTGGTAGTGATAAAATGAATCAAGAATAATATAAATAAACTTAAAATCACAATTAAATCAGATGTATAGGAGTTCACAGATCTTCATAGGTAACATATCTCGTTCAAGGCTTATGTTAAATATTGGAAACGAAATAGATTATTAATTAGTTATATATTTAAAACTACCACTGATAGATAAAATACTGCTATTTCTTGTTATCGTAGAAGAGTCCGTGCATGACTGGAGCCTGGTCAGAACTCATGGAGCTAAATCATGATAATTGCTAGATACTACTAGACAAATCCTATAGTATGAACGTAACTCACTATGGAATTTTAAATATCAAACTGCGGTTCAATACCACGTAATATCGCTGTAGTATAAGTCCTCGACACCTAAGTAGAAATGGCAAACTAGATCCCATATGATACGGTTCTTATTCATATGTACTTTTCTTAATTCATGTGTTAATGATATATGATACACATAAATCAATAGAAAAATCATGACTTGTCAAGTCAAATCGTGTATATATATCAATTAAAACTAGTAATAGGAATTCATGAATCAATTTAACTCAAAGTCATGTATACTCATATCTCAAGGATACTCTACTTCTATGTAATCATGATATATGAATCTCATCATCATGTTCCATGAATGATCATGCGCATCATATATCTAGTTTGTCAATAATTCATTCAATCTTGCTATATATCATGTTCAAGTATCATATATCATGTTCATCTTATATGTAAATCATAGTGTCGCATATTAATCGTGTACTTTATTTCATATTGATCACAATCAAGTATTATATTAACCATTTATGTACCAAATATCATGCACATACCTTACTTTCATGTTATGCATTAAGAAATTGATGTCACGTATCATACATAAGCATGCCATGTATGTATTATAAGCATGTCATGCTTATGCCTCACATGTCATGTCATGTATTATGTGATCTTATATGTATCAATATCTCACATATAAGCCAAATATCCATGTCAAATGTTCATGGTCAAGTGTCCTGGCTCAAGGTAGTTTTTGATTATCCCTAATGAGTAACCGGTTCCTGTATAAAACTTGATTTTTTTCACAAGATTCAAATTTGTCATCAAGTATTTATTTCCAAAGTCTTAGATAATTTTTAGTAACACTTCCTTCTTATATTTTAAAATCGTTATCGAGAAATCAAAATCCTAATTTTCTATTTTAAACAATTTATTCATATTAAATTTTACAAGAAACTAACTGAACAGAAAATCAATTTTTCTAATAGGTGAGATATAATATTCCGAGTCATTTAATATTCTAAGTTACTAGTAGTTAGAGTTTCCGTCTTGTCAAATATTAAATTTAACCATCTAGGAGGTGAATATTAAATCACCTATTTATATCTTCAGAAGATTTTTAATCTTAAGCAGTGAAGATTTTTTAAAGCTATCAGACTCGTGTAACATAAGCCATCAGACTCAAAATAATTAGAGTTTTAAAGAAAACTAATTTGATCTAAATTTACTGTAATTACTTCACCAGATAAAAGTTTAATATAGAAAAACTAATGGCTTTGTGTCTATATCTTACAAGGTGACTAATTTAAATACTAACATTATTTTCGTGACTACACATAACTAAAATATGAGCTAGATATTTATTATATAAAAAAATAATCATGAAATACATATAACATGTTAGGGATCGAATTCCTCATCGAGATCATAGAGACAAAGAAAATATTACAATCACAAGAAAAACATAAGAATTAATATAATTCGACCGATCAAGTTCGACTTACATCCACGAGAACAACAAGAGAGATTCATTATGAGGAAAAACTTACAAGACGAGAGCCAATCATCTCTCTATCTCTCTCATCTCTCAAAATAATGAAAACTATCCTCTAATTTATTGCTCATCTCTCTTATATCACATACAAGAAATATATATATATATATATAGAGAGAGAGAGAAAACGAAAAATTCACTCGCGGTGAAGGGAGTTCCTTCACCGCTGCTTAGGTGGCCTAATACAATTATTATACGTAGCGCCACTTAAGATAGCAAATAAAACAACTCTCTTAACCGCTCTTTGAGTGGCGTCATGTGTAATAATTGTATTGGGTCACCTAAGCGGCGGTGAAAGAACTCTCTTCACCGCCGGTGAATTTTCCGTTTACTCATATATATATATATATATATATATATATATATATATATATATATATATATATATATATATATATATATATATATATATATAATATACGAGAAAACGGAAAATTCACAAGCAGTGAAGGGAGTTCCTTCACAGCCGCTTAGGTGGCCCAATAAAATTATTACACGTGGCGTCACTTAAAATAACAAATAAAAAAACTCTCTTAACCACTCTTTGAGTGGCGCCACGTATAATAATTTTTTGGGCCACCTAAACGACGATGAAGGAACTCTCTTTACCGCTGGTGAATTTCCCATTTCCTCTCTCTCTCCCTCTCTCTCTCTCTCTCTATATATATATATATATATTGTTTTCCACAAAATAAGGAGATCTTTCCATTGCCAATTAATTAGAGAAAAATTACAGATTATCAAAACTTCTCTTTTTCTTTTTGATTACAATAGAAAGAAAATAAAAACAGATAGAGAGGATTTATAGATCGTCACTCTCATTTTACAAAAAATCGTGAGATTCGAGACAGTTATGAGAATCGGTCATTTCCCTATTGATGATCTGATTTCGATGATTTGGAGGCGAGCTCGTGCTTATTCTTTTCTATTCTTGGAGAAAGTACAAACTTCTTGCGCGCGAGAGAGATCTGACCAAAGGTCTTTTTTTTGTCGGCCTTAAACTTCAAAGCTCTCGCGCGTTACTTGAATTGCCAAAAATCAAAATGTGCTTTTTGAGTTCTCTTTGGGTATTTATAAGCCTGCGATTATTGAAGAGATTTCCTTGTAGATAGGAACAAGATCTGTTTTCTTGTAGATAAAATCAAAATCTCTTTGTAATCTTGATGAGATATTCGAATCTTCTCTTGATTTGGCACCAAATTCATTTAATCGGGTCATGTTTCTGCACCCAAAATCAATTAAATTCAAATTAGAATTTGTAGAATTATCAAACTCAAGCAAAATTAATTTAGAATTCTTTATCAAAAAATCAATTTGATTCTAATTAAAATTTGGATAGGATTAGAAATTGCAAAATAGCTGAAAACAGGTTTAACATATATTGCATGCACGAGACCGAAATTCACCGTGCAAAACGGGAGGCCGAGTGGGGTGAGCGAGCACCCGAGGCGGGCATCGCCAGCCCCGCAAGTGCGAGGCTGGCCTGGTCAGCCCCACGAGTGTGAGGTTGATTTGGCCAGCCCCGCGGGTGTGAGGCTGGTCTGGCCAACCTCGTGGGTGCGAGGCTGGTCTTGCCATAGCCGCTCTTTTTTTCTCGCACTTGGATTTTGACTCTAATTTTAGATTCCTACTCGGACTCAAATTTGGACTCGGACTCAGATTTGTGTGGGGATAACTTTTCTCGTTCTATAAGGCCCCCTCCAAAGTTTTCAAAATTTTATTTCTCCTAGAAATTTTTAAATACTTTGAATTCTTATTCAAGATTGGTTTTTCACACTTGGATTGTACACTTTAAACCTAACTATTTAACGTGTCCAACGAAACTTACCAAGGATATGGTGTTATCAGAGTAAGCCGAGTTTTGTTAATCATTATAAAGTTGACTTATTTGGATAATGGACAAAGCCTTATTGATTGTGTTAAAATTACAAAATTACAGACAAAGGTATGACTAACGTGCCTATGGAGTGATCATTTTGAAAGTGATGGATGGATTTAATGGAATCAGTGGATGGAAGATAGAACTTGCTGAGTGAAAGTGCCTTAGCGAGCTAAGGGTTTTGAACATGATGTGACTCGTTTGGGTTGACAAACAAAGCCAATAACTTGCATGGATGACAGATAGAGCCATTCATTGTTTTCTACCATGGGGTGACTTGCCCGGCTGACAAACAGAGCCGATGGTTATTTTACATTGAGAGGTGACTCGCCTAGCTAAAAGATAGAGCTAATGACTCGCTTGGCTGACAGACAGAGCTGGAATAATGGAATTGAGATCAGAAAACCATGAACAGAAGTATCCTGTTAAACGTACCCAGTCTCAATAGAGATGTACTGTTAAGCATATCAAGACTGCTTGGTATTTTTAATGGGATACCTCTCCCCTTTGCCTTTTCGGCACCGGGTTGTTCCTACCTCTAGTTTGATAAGACTGGTCGAGGATTTTAGCTTTCTCTGGGCTCTTGTCTCAAGGGCGTTGGGCTGTTCGCACATTCTTTATTATCATAATATGTATCTATTCAATAGATTGTTGGATTGTGACCAGGTGAGGGTTGAAAAATTATGGACAGAGGTATTCAGAAAACGTACCTATGGGGTCTCAGCAAAGTTATTCAGAAAACGTACCGAGGTGACTGGGTTAGGATCAGAAAACCATAAGAAGAGGTATTCAGAAAACATACTTATGGGATCTTGGCAGAAGTGTTTAGAAAACATATCAAGGGGTTTTGACAAAGGTGTACTATTAGCATATCGAAAGGGTCTTAGCAGAAGTGTTCAGAAAATATACTGAGGTGACTATGTTAGGATCGAAAATCATAGGCAGAGGTGTTCAAAAAACGTACCCATGGAGTCTTGGCAGAGGTATTCAGAAAACGTACTAAGGTGACCGAGTTAGGGTCGAAAAACCATGAGCATGAGTGTTAAGAAAACGTACCCATGGGGTCTTGGCAGAGGTGTTCAGAAAACGTACTAGGATTGTTTGGTTTAATATTATAGAATGGCTCATCTGGCTGACAGACAGAGCTAGTGACTCGCCTGTCTGACAGACAGAGTCAGTGATCATGTTGGGATCATATGGTATATTATTTTATGTGATTATTCAAATCTCGCTATCAAATTTAAGATCTTAATATGACAGATTTAGTTTTTCTTTTAAAATGTCATAATTTGAATCTCACTGTTAGATGTAAGAGTTTAACGTGACAGCTTTGTTTGCATTGAGGTGAGATGATTTGAAACTTACTGTCAGAGGTAAGAGTTTAACGTGACAGGCTTACGAAATTTTTAGCAAAACCCCAACTATCAACGGATTTAACTTGTCTTTACCAATCGCTGTTTGCGTTGGGCTAGCCATGTTACTCCCCTCAGCATAATGAGTTGTCGAAGGTTTTGTTTGGGCTTAGATACCAAACATTCCATCTCTCCTTTGCCTTAGTAGTTATGGTTGATACCCCCATTATGATAGGGTTGGTAAGAAATTTTTGATTTCTCTTTCCATTGCATTTGATAGCATTAGGCAGTTCATACATTTTGATTTCTCTTCCCATTATTTTTTACCTCAGTATGAGGAGTTGTCAAGAATTTTATTTGGGCTTAAATACCAAACGTTCCCTCTCCCTTTTGCCTTAGTTACTATAGAGTGGTTCATATTTTTACCTCAGCATAAGGAGTCAAGGATTTGAACTCCTCTCCTCTTTGCCTTTGAAGTATTGGGTGGTTCATATTTTTATCTCAGCATGAGGAGTTGTTGAGGATTTAAATTCTTCTCTCTTTTGCTTTCGTAGCTTTGAGTTATGAGTATCCTTATAGGATGATGTTATGACAAACTTGTTATGAAATTTTTAGTAAATCCCCAAGTATGAACGGATTTGATGTGTTTTTACCAATCGTCGTTTGCATTGGGTTAGCCATATTATTCCCCTCAGCATGATAAGTTATTGATATTTTTATTTGGATTTAAATGCCAAACGTTCTCTCTTCCCTCTACCTTCTTGGCGTTGGGCGATTGGTTTCATACTCTTACCCAGTATGATAGGGTTGGCGAGAAATAGTCGATTTCTCTTCCCTTTACTTTTGATAGCATTGGGTGGTTGATGTTCATTAGCCTTCCCTTCTTTTTTTAAGGTGGCTAGATATAATATTTCTTTAAGAATTTTCCGTTGATAGGCATCATCATCCTGTCACCATCTTAATTGATTAGGCGATAGACTCTATTTGAGTAGATGGTTTCTATTACAAAAAGTCTTTCCCACTTGGGTTTGAATTTTTTATTAGTCTTATGGGTCATGATTATTAGTTTTCTGACAACTAAGACCAAGTCTTCTTCTTTGAAAGTCCTTCATTTGACTTTCTTATTAAACGTTCTCGAGATGCGTGCTTGGTACGACTCGATTTGCTGCTTTGTATTTAGGTATTTTTCATCCAGGGCTTCTAATTCTTAGAGCCATTTTTTATGTTTTTCTTCAGTTGACATCTTTGTAAGCAACGCTACCGCAGGGACGGGATTTGGATCTCCAATGGCAATACAGCTTCGCAACCATATACCAAAGAGAAGGGCGTAGCTTTAGTTGGAGTTCGCACCGTCGAACAGTAAGCCCACAAATACTCGCATAGCTTTTTGTCCCAATCGCTGTGACTCGAAGAAACAAACTTTGCTATAAGCTTCCCAATAGTCTTGTTGAAAGTTTCAGCTAATTCGTTAGCTGCCGGATTATAAGGCGTTGAAGCCACATCTTAAATTCTGAACTTGTCGCAGAATTTCACGAAGTTTTGACTAATAAATTGAGGCCCATTGTCGCGGATGATTCATCGAGGCATGCCGAAATAAAGTGGTGTTTGATAAATTTGATCACGTCCACTGTCTTTTCTTTCCTCATGGGGACAGCTTCTTCCCACATGGAGAAGTAGTCGGTTATTGCCAATATGAACAGATGTCTTTTAGAGGATGGTGGAGTGATTAGCCCAACAACATCCATTCCACACGTATCGAATGGCCAACTAGAAGTTTACGTATGTAAGTACTCTAGAGGTTGGTGTATAAAATTAGCATGGACCTGACAGGTATGACAACGCTTTGCATATGTTACTACGTTTGTGATAATCTTGGGCAAGAACTATCCCAATCTTCTAATGCGGTTCCAGAGTTTTGGTTCAGGCTGGTGGGCCCCACAGATCCTGTCATGAGTTTCTTTAACCACTTCCTGAGCTTTTTTGATAAGCAACGAAGTAGGATGCCATCGTGAGATATTCGATACAAAGTCTGGAACATGGCATTGTAATAAAATTTTATAGCCTTATTTCTTATGGAAGCGGCTTGTTTAGGGTTCTCAGGGAGGATGTCGTGCAACGCATAGTCTACAAGTAGAAAGCGCCAGTCTCGTGGCTCAAATCTGATTCCAACTTGGTTTGCTTCATCTACTTCCATGATTACTTCTGGATGTAGGAGTTCGCAACTTCCAATAGTAACATGCTTAGTTGACCCGCTTGGTACAGCGAGAGTCGGAGCCAACGATGCAAGGGCATCGGCGTATGTGTTCTCGTATCTTAGCATATGGTTGATATAAAATTCTTTGACCTTGTTTTCTACTCGCATTGCTGTTTGATGATATGGTATGAGGGCTTCATGTATTATCTCATATTCCACGGTTATCTGGTTAACGATTAGTTTTGAATTGCCATATGCTTTGAGATGTCTCATCCCCAATTACCACGCTATCTGGAGGCCAGTAATAAGGGCATTGTACTCTGCTACATTATTTGTGCAGGGTCTGGTCGGCGAGTATCCTGGGGAACTACGTGTTTGTGGGGAGATACTAGGATGGCCCCCACACCGGCAACATCTGTTCTTGCTGCTCCATCAAAGTACAGTTGCTATATTTGTTCTTCAGATGTTGTGTTAACTTCTGCAACTTCATCTAGGATGTCAGCCTGGAGTTTAGAGTTTTTTGGAACTGGGTGCTCGGCGAGAAAGTCTATTATGGCCTAGCCTTTCGTCGCTTTCTGAGGTACAAAATGCATGTCATAGGGAGACAATAATAATGTCCAATTGGCAAGCCGTCCATTTAATGATCCCGGCTTAGTCATGAGTAATTTCAGCAGGTTTACCCGAAAAATGATATGTATCGTCTGGCCGATTAGATAGTATCACATTTTTTGGACCGCGAACACTAGCGCTAGGCATTCTTTTTCGATTGGGCTGTACCGATACTCCGCACCAATCATTGTCCAGCTTAAATAATAAATTGCCTATTCTTGATCTTGATCATTATGTTGAGCCAATAGAGTCCTCAGGGCGTGGTCCATTGCTCGCATATAGATCAGAAAAGGCTTCCCTGAAACATGTACATTAATATAGACGGCTTTGATAATCTTTAATGTTTTCAAAAGCTCGTTGACAATCTTCATCCCAAACGAATGAGACTCCCTTCTTCATTAACTTCGAGAACGGCTGGCACCTCCCTGATAGTTTGCTATGAACCGCCGGATATATGTCAGCTTACCTTGTAGCCTCCTAAGTTCCCTCAAGTTCCGCGGTGGCTGCATTTCTTTTATCGCTTTGACCTTATCAGGATCAAGGTGGATCCCTCTTGAAGTTACCACAAATCCCAAGAACTTCCTGCTTGATACTCCGAGAAAGGACTTATTAGGGTTCATCTTCAGTTGATATTTTCTCATGATATTAATTATCATCCTTAAGTCTTGTGGTGATCTTCTTTCTTTTTACTCATAACGGCGAGATCATCCACATGACACATGATGGTTTTCGTAAGTATTCTTGAAAAATGACGCTCATAGCCCGTTGATAAGTAGCGCCGGTATTCTTCAATCCGAAGGGCATTACTATATATCAGTATATTCCGAGCAGTGTTCTGAACGCCGTGTGTTTCTTGTCTTCTGGAAACATTTTGATCTAATTGTATCCTGAGAAACCACCCATGAAGGTCATCCGTTCAAACCCACATGTGTTATCAATCATGACATTCGTGATTGGGAACGAGAATTCATCTTTCGGGCATGCAACATTGAGATCTCAGAAGTCTAGGCATATCCTTATCTTGTCGTTTTCTTGGGTACCGGCACGATATTTGCTACCCAGTCAGGGTGTTGCTCTTCACGAATGAACCCTAAATCTATTAGTTTCTTCACTTCAGACTCTATGGCTTTGATCAATTCAGGCTTGAAGCATCTTTGTTGTTGCTTTATAGGTTTAGCATCCGGCTTAATGTTGATTCGGTGCATGGCAACCTATGGGTCCAAGCCGGGCATGTCTTCATAGCTCCATGCGAAGATGTCGATGTATTCTCTTATAAAGGACACGAGATTTTCTTTCTCTTGAGGAGTGAGACTCTTGCTTATAAAGATGGATTTCGGATTTTCTTCAGTCCCCATATTGATCTTCAGTTGGCGGTTCTCGCTGCTCAAATCTAATATCCCATTGGATATCCATGTATTGTGCCCAGGCATCCTCTGGTTCTTCATAGCTTACTGAAACCATGTTCGCAGCAAAATATTTGAATATTACACTTGTACCGACATCAGAATCCCAATCTACTATTTCTTTAGGATTTTTTGATGCAACTGAGTCTATGTACTCTCTTTCCTAAGATTCGAAAGCAGTAACATATCCCAACCCCCTGCGGATTTTATGATAATAATCGGGACTCTTTCCTTGTGGGACAAACGAACGCAAAAGGTTTCATCGTACTCTTCCGAAGTTTAATCCCTATTTGCGATTGAAATTGTAATCCATCTTCTTCATCATTCGATGCAAAACTGATTCGTAAAGACCAAATTGAGGTGTCGCTTGATCATCGCTTTCACTATTTATGGTAGGCTCGGGCCACGACTCAACTCGCTTGAATATTATAGGTTGTTGGTCTGGCCATCGAGTGGGCACCTCAAAAGTAGCCCTGTCCGTATTGTGAATTTTGGTCTGCCCAGCAAACAACGACCGTATTGGCAGATGGAATACTGCTAGAGCCTCCCACTCGGATTTGCTATCTACTTTTGTGCTTGTACAAATGGAGTAAAATCTGAAGTAATAGCGGGAACATAAGCAAAACCTATGTTTTCATTAATAATCCACTCATCTGCCTCATCAGCGGCATTGGTTACATCAAAATCATTAATATTGATTACAAAAGGATTTATTTCGAACTTGCAGTCCTCTTCATTTGATGGCTCGGGCTCAGTGTCTGCTTCGTTGCCGTTGTCGTAATCCCCTTCGGCATTCTTTGCTGATTCTGTGGATGCCTCTGCTATATCTCTATATAGCATGGCATCCGTGAAGTAATTCTCCACTCCCTTAAAGGGCTACTTCTCGGCAATCAGCGTGTGGACCGTTCTTGATCATCGCAATACTTCATACATTGATGGAGAGTATAGGGCACCACCAAGTTGGAGTGAATCTAGAGATGCCCTGAAGCATATTGTAGGAAGTGTCGGCGTCGATGACATAACATATTGCCTTGGACTTCGAGCTTCCAATCTGGCAGCGAAGTCAGATCTTTCCCAAGGGATGACTTCCATTGGAGTTAAAACCAAAAATGGAGGTGTTGATGGGCATCAGTCGGCTAACTGAGATCCCAAGCATCTGCATCAATCTCCTTGTGATAATACTTAAAGTAGAACCATATATCCCGTATAATACAAGGGTCTGTTATGCTTAAAGTTTTTTATCTGCATGTCATCCGGTGAGAAGGTAATGCATGGAACCTGTCTCATCACTTGGTTGCAGTGAGGGCAAGGTTCCTCTACATTCACAGACAGCTCTGTGATTTGAGCCAAAAAGATTTCAGAGTCAGCTAAAACTTCCCTCAATGCGTCTCTGGTCATCTTAGATAATTGCAACAACTCGTAAAAATTTATGTGGGCCAAGATGTTGGCTAGTTGGGCACACATAGAATTTAAATGGTGCACCAGTTGCCTCACTATCCTTCCTTGTCCCCTTCTGGAAGCGGAGCTCCTTTTGCTTGGAGGGTGGCTCTTCCTTCCTCATGGTGGGTTCGTCAGGTCGAGCATTGGAGTAAACTTTGAGATAACTCCTCCCTGAGCAAGTTCCTAACGGTCCTGCCTCATCATGATGAGTGGCCAAAGCTGATACCTCCGTTTCGGAGTCGGTTAACATACTTGCCTCATCGTGGTCTTCCTCGATGATTGTAGAAACCATGTGGCATGTTTTTCCTTTACTTAGGTTCCGTTTATTTGATAAAGACCATTGCTCATAATTCAAGAGATCTAGATGTACCCACATAATTTTACCTTTCTTCGTAGAGACTGGTAAGAGTCCTTTTTCCAACATATTATGTGGGTCATGATTAACAAACACCATCTTTCCAGTAGGTACCAGGGAAACTCCTGTAGGGAATTCATTAGTTCCAACCGTTAGAGTGACCGTGTTAGCCGTCATCTTTTTTTGCTCTAACTTTAGTGTGGTTACTTTGGTTTCAATTAGTACTTGGATCTTTCTTGTAGTGTGTAACAGTTCTTCGTAGCATGCCCCAAGTTCTGATGATAGAGATAGTACTTGGGGTCGTTGATCTTCCCTGCTTCCTTCGGCCTCAGATTGGAGGAAAACTGGAGCATCCTCTTCCTGTTGAAAAAATTGAACAGCGTCACCGTTTTCTCATCTTTGAAGTCGTAGACGGGTGCGGTGTACTGCTTGGACGTGCCTTTCTCTTTCTGATCTTTGAATTTCTGTTGCGGTGGCGTTCCCGCGGTCATAGCCTCGTTTCCTCTCTATCGAAAGTTTTGAGCATGTTGTCGTCCTGTCGGGGCGTTTCCTATGGGGCATTGTTCTCCCAAGCAGCGAATGAGTATTCAGCTAGTTCATCTTACTTAACTAGCTCTTTCCAGCTCTTAGATTCAACAACTCCCATTTTGACCAATATCTCGGTCTGCAGGTTGTGCTTGCCAGTCACCACCAATATCTCATGTGACATGTTATGCAGGCATCGCAATGACATCTCACGGAAACGCTCGATGAAGCTTTTAACCAATGTAGAAAATAATGCGTTATGAAACACGTTATAATGCGTTTCGTAGCATAGCGCGGACCCGGCACTCCTTAACAACAGAAAAAAGTGCAGTTTTGCGTAGCGGTGCATTATTTGAAAATAACGTACGTTATGTAACATAACTTTATAATGTAAAATAATGCACGTTATTTTCTACGGTTATTTTGGGTATAAATATTCATAACCAAACCCTAAATTCCTTCCCCTTTCCTTTTGCGACTGAAAAGAATTCCCTCACCTCATTTCTCTGCTTCCCTCCCCTCTAAAAAATCCAGCCTTCCTCCGATCAGCGACCCTCTCCATCACCGACCATCTCCATCTTCATTGATTCCTCACTGATTCTGACCCTTTCCATCGCCATCCTCACTGATTCGGACCCTCTACATTGTCATCCTCACTTATTCCAGTCTAAAACTGACCCTCGCCATCGCCGACCCTCTCTATCGCCGACCCTCTTGAAGTGGGAAAGGACACAGCGCTACAGAAGGAGCAACTCCAGCAAGTAATTTCGGCGAATCCAACTCCGGCAAACTTCAACAGGTAAAAATTTAAACCCTAATGATTTTAATTTTTGATTTTTGTAATGCTTACTTCCTGATGTTAGGAATTCAAAGTTTTGTTTATTTTTATTAATACATTAAATCCTATTTTTTTCCATAAGCTGTTGATTTTAAATTTTTGATTGTTCGTTTGTGGTTTTGGGATTCAATTAAGTTATTGTTATGTAATAGGGACTTCTGATTTCGTTTGTGGTTTTGTGATTTTTGGGATTCAATTAAGTCCCTATTATGGAGTGAATGAAATATGATGTGCATGCAGCTATAATTCTTCTTCTTGGTGTTAGTTTGATTACTTTTCTAATGAATTAGTTGCATCAAGAAAATGTTCGTTCTTTATATTGCATACAGTTCTTATAATCATCTATATGACTATGCTTTTGTGGTGTTGCAACAAATTTCAATTATGAGAACAAATTGCTATCATAATCACCTCTATTTGTGTTGTCTTTTTCCATGGACTTTAGGTAAATATCATTCGTTTAAAAAGTTAAATAGGATAAGACCGTCGAACTGGCTAGATTTCCAATTTGTTTTTGTTTTGAGGGTCAAATTATAGCCCTGTTTTGCAATTGGATTGGATTATTTTTTGCCCACTACACTGTTGCACTGTTGCAAAATATAAAACAGTACATCCATTTGGATAAGCAAATAAAAATATGCAACTGGATAAATTTCTTGCTCAATTGGATAAATATGCAATAAAAATATAAAACAGTACATCCATTTGGCATACAAGAAATAACAAAATATACAACAGTACATCCATTTGTATAAATTTCTTGCTCATTTTACAACAAAATATACAACAAAAATATGCAATTGGATGATCTCACTTTGCCATAGAACCCATAACACAGTACATCCATTACTTAGTGTAATTTTCTTGCTTTTTTTTGTTCATGATTGCTTGCATGTTTCTTGGCGCCATTTCGCAATTCATTTCCTGCAATTTGTATTGTGGCTTGTTAAAATTTGAATGCTGAAATAAATTGTTAAAAGTATTATATTAAAACTCAAAACAAAAAGTTTAAAATAATAAAAAATGCAATTAATTAAACTGTTGAAATTGAAATAGAAGTCATAAAATTAATTATATATCTTTTTTTGTTATTGTTGAAACTGAAAGTTTTTTTATTATTCTTGATTTCTAAGAAATCGAATAATCATATCTAAACATTTGGATCCGGTAAGAGAATAGGGGATTCAAAATGATGGTGAACCAAGCAATTATTTTTATTGTAAATTTTACAATCACCACATTACTGCTGGTATTACAAGATTGAAGTATCATTTGGCTAGTATAAGAAATGGTGTTAAAGTTTTATGAGCGAATTCCAGCAAATGTGAAGAAAGTATGTCAAGAGACGCTACAGGTTACAAAGATAGAGAAGAAGAAGAAGAAGAGGTTAGTATTGACCCTTAAAATTGGGAGAATGAGTGAACCAAAGGCTGAGGTGATTAGCCAAGAACTTGAAAGTGCCGTAGAAAGCAACTCCCAGTCTCGGACTTTAGGTGAAATAGTCAAATTTATTAATGTGGAAGCCCATCAATCAAAATTTGAAACTTCTTTAAAGGAGGCAAGAGAGGATTGCGTAAGAAAGATTGGCAAATGTATATATACTAATGGATTATCATTTAATATATTGAATAGTCTATATTGAAAGGAGATGATAGAAATAGTTGGTAACTTCGGATTCAGTTTGAACTAACCATCCCCTTATAAGATAAGTACACGAGTCCTTAAAGCCGAGGTTGAGGATATTGATAAAATCAAGGAGAAACACGTATTGGTTTGGGAGAAATATGGATGTACAGTGATGTCAGATGGATGGTCTAAAAGGAATAGGAGAAGGTTAATTAACTTTTTTTTTAAATTTATCAGATGACACTTTCTTTTATAAGTTCATTGATGCATCAAATCAGTTCAAAACTGGAACTTATTTGTGGGAGTGTATTGACAAGGTAGTTGAGGAGATTGGAGAAAAAATATTGTTCAAGTGATTACCGACAACTATGCGTCTTATGTGAATGTTAGTACAAAGCTTACAGAATCACGAAAATGTTTATATTAGACTCCTTGTGCAGCTCATTGTATTGATCTGATGCTTGAAGATATAGGTAAGATAAAAATTCATAAGGAGACACTTGATATGGCAAAAGGTATAATATAATTTATTTACAATCATTTTTGGGTTCTCAGTTTGATGCGGGCATATACAAAGGGGAAAGAACATCTAAGGTCTGTCATCGCTCGATTTGCTATCTCATTCTTAACTTTGCAAAGGTTGTATAAATTAAGACAACCTCTAAGAAAAATGTTTGCATCTGTTGAATTTACTAAGAGTGTTTGGGCTTAAAAAAACCGAATGTAATTAAGGCTAAGAAATCGGTGTTGTCTAGCTGAAACTTCTGGAGTCGTGTTTTGTTTTGCTTCAGCACCACTCTTCCACTTGTCTATATATTACGAGAGGTGGATTCAGAATCTAGGCCTTCTATGTTTTTTTTTTATTAAATGCTTGATAGTTACAAAGAGGAGATTGCTGATGTTTGTGATGGTAATAAAAGAAAGTACATGTCTTATTGGAATATGATAGATAAGAGGTGGACAGATATGTTATATAGGCCTCTCCATACAGCAACATATTTTCTTAATCCATGATGTTTCAATAGTGATACCTTTTTCAATGTTCCAGAGGTGAGGAGAGGCCTTCATAAATGCATGCAATGTATGATACCTGATCTTAATGAGTATGCATAAGTTGATATCGGGTTGGATCAGTATAAATAGAAACTTAGAGAGTTTGGATCCCCACTAGTTCAAATGACTATGAATGCTCGTAGTCCAGATATAATTTTATTTATTTCTATGATTCTAATTAATTTTTAAAATTTTTAACTCCAAAATTATTTTAGCTGCTTGGTGAGAAGATTTAGAGAAGATGTTCCTACATTCCAAAAGTTTGCAATTCGGATTCTCTCTCTTCCTACTAGTGCTTCTAGATGTGAATGCAATTGAAGCATCTTTGAGCAAGTATGAAAATTTAAAACTAAAAATGTTTTTGTTGATATTTTATTTCATTGACATTTTTTGAGTTTACTTATACAAATTGACATTTCACAAATTTGTTGAAGGTTCATTCAAAGAAAAGATGTCGCTTGGAGAAATAACATTTACACTTTCTTGTTTATGTCATGTATAATATTGAGCTTAGAGAGAGGAATATATGGAGAAAACGAATGAATTTGGATCCGATTCTTATAGATGAAGCGACTCCTGATGATGATGGCTTATAGAGAGTGAAGAACCGTGTCTTGCCCATGATCATGGATTGTTTGATGACCGAGATGAGAATATTGTTGATACAGGAACAAAGGATTTTCTAGATGTCACCGCGATTAATAGGAATCAGAATGTTATGGCCACTATAGATAAGGTGATAAGTAATATGAGAATGAAACTACAAGAAAAAAATGGAGGGTCGATACTTCATGTAAGTAATTAAAATTTTGGTTTTCAATTCTTGATTAAGTGTCTAGCCTATGGATTTAAGCATCATATAACCTCATTAATTTGTGAATTTCTTTTGTAGCAACTTCTTCAGACAAAGGAAAATCAATTGATGATGTGGTGGATGAGACAGGGGATGATATCGATTCTGAAGATGCTAATTATATCTTGGACGAGAATGATCTAGTTGTAGTAGAGTAGATGATGGCTTGAAGACTTAATTTGTATATCTTGGAGGAGAATGTTTTGTATAACTTAAATACTTAATTTGTAATTTTGTATGTTATGAAGTTGTTAATATGTTAACTGTTAAGAGCTTTAAGACTTTTATGTATATTGTTTATAATATGTTAAACATAGTATAAACAATTGTCGTGATATTTGCTACAAATTTTAAAATTTTTCTATACCTTTAAATTGATTTTATAGTATTTTATATGATTTTTTAGATTTATTTATGAAAATTATTAAATACAATTTTATATTTATTTTAATTAAATAAATAGAAAATTGTGTAATTTACGTTATGCATTACGTTATTTGCTACCTAACCTAACAAAAAAAAATGTTATGTTAACATTATCGTTATTTTAAACATTGCTTTTAACTGTCTTATCCTCTTTTTGATTATTTGCTAGAAGAGAGTGAATGGATACTTCGACGTCATTTTCGAAGAAACAAGCTAGGAACTTTCTCTCCACGTCAGACCAAATATTGATGGTTTTCAAAGGCAATTGCATAAACCAAGTGAATGCAGACTCTCGCAGGGTACTGACAAAATTTTTGTCATCACTGGGTCATTGCCCATGAGATGGCTGATCTGTGAAAGAAAGTAGTACATATGTTGACTTGGAGATCCTTTTCCATCATATGAATTTAATTTGAGGCTTGTATTTTGCCGAAAACGAGATGGACTCCCATTTTATCGGGTAGGGTCTTGTAATCCATGTTTCCTGCAATCCTTTGCGATGCATCAAGGCTTCTATCTGGCTTTGAAACTTCTCCAATCTTTCGGCGTGAACATCAACATAATATTCATCCTCACTATCTTTTTTCCTGGTGTCTTGGTTAGGTTCAGTTTCATCCTTCTTGGTCTTATCATGGTTGGGTTCCATTTCATCCTTCTCTTTATTAGTTTTATCAGAAGAGAAAGAACTCCCTGTTCTGTCTTCTATGTTCTTTGTATTGTTTTCCAAGACCTTCACGAGCATCGCCTTGAGATCCTTAATGCTTTTTTGTTGCTCCTGGATGAGGCATTCTTGAGCCTCAATCCTCTGTCTCATCTCGGCCGACGGCTCTGCCATATGAACTGTACTCCTATCGGACCGGAAGGAAGCATTTGATCTCGGTATTGCTATGGCCGAGTGATCACTAAGCTTGTCATATTTTTCATCAAAACCCCCAACCAGTTTTTTGTAGTCGCGAGGAGCTATCACACCTGTCTTGAGACGTGTGTGATGATAGGTCTCCTCTATCTTGGTATCAGAGACATATCCTTCGGTGACTGGCTTCTTACCTTTATTCACCATATTCAATGTGAAAGCGAGCAATTCTTCATCTGAGTCGGAGTCTCTCCTCTGCAGTCGTCTTCTCTTCGGAATACAAGATTCGGTGTTGACAAACGATTGAACACTGATGTTCTCGGGGCTTCACAGCGGCAGTGAGTCAAAACTGCAGCGATTAATTTTTCGAAGCAGCATGACTGATGGGGTTGTGCGGCTTCCCATTTGTTCGTGAGATAACCTCGTAAATCTGGAGTTTCTTCTCATGGTGTAGATATAATCATCTTTTGGGGATGGGACCTGCTTCTTGAGTGATGTCTATTCGTTCAGACAAATGGCTCTGAGAAATTATATAAGTTATGTTTCTCAACTCCAAGTCTGGTTCAATGTTCACAATTAATTTTGATATGTCTTGCATGACTCTGCTGAGTAGCCTTGCATCTTTCTGTTCATGTGCGAGGCTGAGGCTTGACTCTAGCCTTACACATTGGACGATTCTCGCATGTTGGACAAGCCTGGCATAGTGATCTAGCCTCGCACGCTGACTTAGTTGAACTAGCATCGCGTACTAATTTAGACTTAGTTAGGCTTTCAAGTTTACTTATGCCAGGCTGGCGTCTAGTCTTATTCATGCCAGGATGATGAGTGCTAGGCTGACTAAGCTAAGGAGTCTGGGTTGGCCAAGCTGATGGGTGCTAGGATGCCTTTTGCCAAGTTGAGGAGTGCTGGGCTAGTCAGATGATAGGTGCTAGGCTGCTTCTTGCCAAGCTGATGGGTGCTAGGTTGTCTTTTGCCAAGCTGATGAGTGCTGGACTGGCCAAGCTGATGGGTATTGAGTTATCTTTTGCAAAGCTGAGGAGTGTTAGGTTGGCCAGACTAATGGGTGTTGGGTTGGCTAGGCTGATAGGTGCTGAGCTTTATTTTGCCAAGCTGAGTAGTGCTAGGCTAGACAGATTGATGGGTGTTGGGCTGATCTTTGCCAAGCCGAGAAGTGCTAGGTTGGGCAGACTGATGGGTGCTGGGCTGGCCAGGCTGATGGGTGCTAGGCTGTTGTTTGCTAAGCTGAAGAGTGCTAGGCTGGGCAGGCTAATGGGTGTTGGACTGTCTTTTGCCAAATTGAGAAGTGCTACACTGGCCAGGCTGATGGGTACTGGGCTGGCCTGCTGATGGGTGTTAGGTTATCTTTTACCAAGCTGATGAGTGTTGGACTGTCTAGACTGATGGGTGCTGGGCTGGCTAGGCTGATGGGTGTTGGGCTGGCTAGGCTGATGGGTGATTTTCGCCAAGTTGCGGACCGCTAGGCTGGCCTTGAGCCTTGCATGCAAAACGAGATTTGAGTGCTCTACGGTGCATCCTCCGATTTTGGTTGCGGATTTGAATCCGTTTTTGCACCGTAATAGGTTCTCCTTTGGTGTCATATGCAGCGAGCTTTCTGAACATTGGGAGGGACACAGTTGGCTTTGACAGACTATAATTCGGAAATCCAAGGGGTTGTTGATGAATTAACGCCTCCTTATCATCCAAGACCATGAAGTCCTCCTTTTGTTCAGAGTTAGTCTTCTCATGCTCTCGCCGTGCAGATCTTTTGTGGCGTGGACTCGATGAGTCCGAAAATATGTAATCTTCATATTTTTGCTGGTCGATTTCAATGGCCAACATCTCGACCATCTCTCTAATCTTGTTGACGTTAGATTGGAATACCATCTCTTTTTCAGTATAGATCTCACCCACTGTAGTCGCCAGTCTATTTTTTCGTAAAAAGAGGAGATCTTTTCATTGTCATTGAATTAGAGAAAAATTACAGATTATCAAAAATTCCCTTTTTCTTTTTGTTTACAATGAAAAGAAAATAAAAACAGACAGAAAAGACTTATAGATTATCACTCTTTTTTTACAAAAGATTGTGAGATTCGAGATAGTTATGGAGATTGATTGTTTCTCCGTAGGTGAGCTTGTTCTTTTTCTATTCTGTTCTTGGAAGAAGCACGAGCTCCTTGCGCATAAGAGAGATCTAGCCAAAGGTCTTCTTTTTTTTGTCGGTCCTAAGACTTCAAAACTCTCGCACGTTACTTGAATTGTCAAAGGTCAAAAGGTCCTTTTTGAGTTCTCTTGGGGGTGTTTGTAAGTTCTCAGTTGTTGAAAAGGTTTCCTTATAGATAGGAACAAGATTTGGTTTTCTTGTAGATAGAATCGAAATCTTTTTGTAATCTTGATGAGATATTCGAATTTTCTCTTGATTTAATTTGCTCCAGATTCATTGAATCGAGTCTTGTTTCTGCATCTAAAATTAATTAAACTCAAACTAGAATTTGATTAGAATTTGTAGAATTATCAAACTCAAGAAAAATTAATTTAGAATTCTTCATCCAAAAATCAATTTTAAAATTTGGATAGGATTAGAAATTGCAAAATAACTAGAGACGGGACCAAAATATATTGCGTGCATGAGGCCGGGATTCACCGCGCGAAACGAGAGGCCAAGCAGGGTAAGCGAGCACCCAAGGCGGGCATCGCCAGCCCCGCGGGTGCAAGGCTAGTGTCGCTAGCTCGGCTGGTGTGAGGCTGGCGTAGCTAGCTGGCCTGGCCAGCCTCGCGGGTGCGAGGCTTGGCCAGAGCTGCTCTTCTTTCTCGTACTTGGATTTTGACTCGGATTTTGGATTCTTACTTGGACTTGGATTCAGACTCGGATTCATGCGGGGATAATATTTCTTATTATATATATATATATATATATATATATATATATATATATATATATATATATATATATATATATATATATATATATATATATATATATATATATAGTATTCTTATTCTAATCCTATTAGAATAGTATTAGTACCATAAAATTGGTATTCCAGTCCAATTAGAATTCTGGTATTCTTATCCAAGTCCAAGTGGGACTCTTTGTGATCCTCGATTACATCTGAATACTCAATGGATGTGAGATATAAACCCAATAATATCCACCTTAGCTCGTATCCGATGAGCTATGCATATTGGAAAAACTCTGTTATTCTCGCTATCCACTTCGCAGATATCCACCGCATAATTACCATGCTCCACCTACCAAAAACAACTTGTATAATCATCACCATCTCCATTCTTGAGCACTCATGATTACTAAACCATACTCTCTTCCGAGCACTCATGATCACTAAACCGTACTCCGTTGAATACGCATGACTACCACACAACGCTCTTCACTAAGCGCTCATAATCACTAGACAGTGCTCCACCTTGGTGAAAATATCTGGACCACTTGAGTACTCACAATCACTTATCATATTGTGCACCACACAAAAGTGATCACTACACCTGACTCCACCTTGATCCAAGAACCATGACATCTTCAGATACATAAACGATTATATATTACCATGTGCTTCATCATGTCACAAAGTAACCATATCATCACCATGAAGTACTATGTCGTAGCTCATCATCGTGTAATCAACCAATCATCGATCATCTTGATCAACATTGACCCCTCAATCACCATCGATCACGGCTATTTTGCACAAAATCTTCTTCAAACAGTGAATTTTTCCTAATCAGCATCCACCACTACGTCCATAATGTTGAATTAAATACATAGGATTCAACTCCTAAATCACCTTAATCGGACATTGACTTTTTGATCCATGCTATGATTAACCACAGCAATCAATCTGCGTCTCAGAATCCATCTCAACCACTTCTTTTGGTGTTTGTTGTTCTGGAGCTCACAACAAATCAAACCATGATGTAAATACATGATTACATGGTGTTGTGTGTTTGGTCCAATATCAAATCCAAAATCTAAAAAGATATGCATCTTACAGATTTGATCCAAATACAGATCCTATTGCTAGTGCCACCATTGGCAGATTTCACTCCGCACTGCCACTGCTCGCCGCGCTGCCGCTACTCGTCGCGCTGCCACTGGTCATCGCGCCACCGCTAGTCAAGCTGAAAAAATATGGTATTGTTTTTTTTTAGCATGTAAAAAAAAATAGTATTGTTAGGAGTTCATATGTAGTATAGTCCTACATCAGATAGTACAAGAAAAGTCTATGAGTTTAAATACAAATTTGAGGTCTCTAGCATCAGCTTAGGTTTTTTGGTCAGATTGGTTCTTGACTTTGTATTTAGGCTCATCATGCTCCCAGGTGGGCATGACGTTTCTCCCCAACAACTGGTATCAGAGCTCTCAGATTGGGCCAGATTATCATCGGTCAAGAGTCTAGGTCAACCCAAGGGGGTGTGAAGCTGGTGTAAAGGCCGAAGTGGTCGGATGGCGCAAGTGACTTTAGGTTTGCTTTCCCACGGTGCTCCACGTGGATGGATTTAGACCAAAGTTGCGAGATCCTATGGATGGTGGTTCTCGTAAATGATGAATCCTGCGGATGTTAGTTCCCGTAAATGATTGCGTTATATTCAAAATGAAGAGATGGATTGTTAGGAGTTAATATGTAAGTATAGTTCTGATAGGACAAGAAAGATTTATGGGTTTAAATACAAAATTGAAATCTATATCTATCAACTTAAATTTTTGTATCAGATTGATTCTCGACTTTATATTTAGGCCCATCGTTTCTCCCCAACACAACATATTTCATCAAATAAATTTTCAAATAAAAACAAAGTAGAAATAGGAGTGTTACTTAGAAATTTTATTTCTCTAAATTGTTGAAAAATAATTTGCTGAAGTCTTTCTCCCCTTAAACTGACATCAGTTGGGTTGTGAGAAAAAAAGGAAAAGGTGAGAAGCATTGTGTGAGGACCTTTTGACGAAATTGTGAAGACTTTATTTATGTACAAGTAGTAAGTTTATAATTAGGTACAACTTCTCCATTAAGCATCATACTTTTTAGGCCATTTCGTCTCATGCAATGTCACATTTACCATCTTCCGACAACACCCCACCGACATAATCTCTAGAGTGTGTCCTTAGAAATTTGTTTTGGAAATGAATATAAAAAAAACTTTAATTAAATGTTTAATTTATTTAGTATTTTAATATTTACAACTCCTACCAACATTCTCTAAATATTATAAATTAATATAGGACGTAGAGGTCAATGATAAAAGTACTAAAAAATATTCATACATTTTCTTGATATCTAAATAAGAAATACAAATTGCTGAAATAATTAGCAAGATAATTTAAATGGATATGAAGAAGAAGGGAATATGTACACTTGCATTATAATTTCCCTTTTCCTTTTTCTTTGCAATGAAATCCCTTGTTACCCAAGCTGCTGACTTGTCCGAGAGAGTGAGGGAGTTCAAAATATTTTTGTATGAAGAATGAACAAAACTCAAATTAGAGAGCTATATATTTCCAATGTATGCCTCAATGGCATTTATGTAAATATGTAAAACTTACTGCTTAAACTTAAACTTGCTTCTTTATAAAGCCACATTATCCTCACATACCCCTTTTAATGACACCTCAACACATACTTTGCCGACTTAATTAAAGAGAGAAGAGATTATAGATTTAGTGATTTTGATTTTTGATTTTAAATTTATTATTTTCCTATTATGGCTCCGGTCAATATTTTTTAAATATTGCCAAATTAATACAAAACGAAGAGGTCAGTTAGAGTATTTTTCGTATATTATTCTGATGTCCAGAATAAGAAATATAGATTACTGAAGTAGTATAAGAATAATTTAATATTTGATAATTAGCAAAGTTTGAAATTTTTTAGAGTTTTTAAGAAAATTTATAAAAATGAAAAATATTAGAAAATCATAATCACGAAGATAGAACGTTATTTTGAGTTATAGATTTTAAATTCGCACACTGAAAGTCATTTCAATATTCAATTTGATCTTAGGATAGTCCTAATTTGGTATGATCAGATATAAAGGAAAAATGCAGATAGAAAAATTTAAATAATACTATTCAGAGCTTCCCATCCACTTTTAGGGAGGTTAATCTATATGAGGTTGGCGTATATTGTTTAATTATATTCCGTTTAATTATATTCCGTTGTGTATCTACCTTGCATATCAATTAAGAAATTCAAGATAATCAATGCGCAAAATTTTCATTCTCTTTTTCATCCATTATGTTGTATGAGTACATTTGAGCATTCTTTTTCTAGTTAAAATACCACAACATAATCTTGAATATTTTTTTTTTTTTTTCGTTCTATGTGTTTTTTGTTTTGCTAAGACAGATCCTCAAGTGTTAGAACAACTCATACCTGACACTAAAAATATCCATCATCGTAAAATGGAGATTTCTCTCTTAAACCACCTTAGTATGCAGCATGATACTCTCATTAGTTCCATAATCCGTGCACATAAAATTTTATATAAGGTTTCTTGCATGTTCCTTGTAGCATATTTGAGCATTCTTTTTCCAATTGAGAAATTATTAGGCGTGTTTACAATTTTCAGTTTACTAATCACAATATTTTTGGTGATACTCTTAATTTTCATTAATTGTAGTCTTTTCATTTTACTACCGTGGAGATTCTCCCTCACATATTCTCACATGGTTATACATTTCTTAGTTTATTCATAGCAGGTTTTTTTTTTTTTTTTTTATTTATTCTTAACTTATAAGATTTGGGTTTCAACCTTTGTAATTCCTTGAGTACTTGCTGACCATAGCTTTTATAATTTCTCACTACCTCTTTTTGGCTTTTTATAATGCTAGTTTTTTTAGATAAATTCAACTAATAGCCTCATACACATTTTTTTTAATGTCAACTTTTTTATAATTTCTTTTTCCCTTTTCAAGCTTTGCATCGTATTGTAATTTTAGACTATTTTTTGAATAATTGTAAGGATGTACTGAACATAATGAAATTCTAATTTCTCAAGTGAAATCACCATACATATGAATAACCTTTTTTTATGGGGGATTATGTTGGCTGGGCCGGCCAGCGGTCTTATGGGAGACTAAATACCCCATAAAAATTAGGGTGTTCTTATGGTTGAGCGCTAAGGATGCATACTCACATGCGATAATCTCCAAAACTATAGCAAGGTCTGAATAGATGGTTCTCTGTGGTAAAACTGGTGAATCTACGTACAAATCATCTCTTGACGGTGTGTCATTACTATGGCAATTTGGTCCAAAAGCGCTGAAGTGTTTCGTAATTAATTTCGACTCAGACGAGTGTTGCAGTATTTGATCTGGCACCCAATAGGAGGACGCACAACCAGTTTCTATATATGATTGTAGCAGCAGAATGTTAGAACATACAGAAAGAGCATGACTGTCGGATATATTTAGAGAACTTCACAATATTTGATACATGCTTTCATATTATCCACCATGACATTACCTTATGGATTGCAGGCTGCAGAGTACTAACACTTTAAAATGAGTGATGTAACCATATCATACATGTATTAGATACCGACACACGTGTGCGGTACTTCCCTATGATACATCGAAACCATGTCAATTTTCAAAAATCCAAGAACTTACATGTTAGAACCATATCCACTTTTAAAAGTCATAGAGATTATATATCGAGTCCATTATGCATTCAAATGGTCATATAGATCAAATGTTGAATACTATGCATGGAACTATCATTGGTTTGAAAAAATATATATTACAAAAATTATATAAGAAGGGATACTAAGTAAATAGACTCAATGGACTCTAAATGCTTTGCAAAGGTTTCACAATTTTTATTTACGTTATTGAATTGAACTTGGATTGTTTTTCTTTAATATAATTATTTGATTAGTATTTATGTTTTAAATTATTGAGTTTATTTTCCTTTTCTTACTGCTTCAAATAAAATGTCTTAATTACCACGAGTTTTGATGTGTAATATATAAGAAAAACTGCATGCATAAACCGTCACATACTTATATCCATGTGTCCCTGCATCCTATTTTTCGAAGTTTGTCGTGTCTGGATGTCCGTATAATGTCGTATCCATATCACGTATCTGTGTCCTTCTTTCATAGTGAACAGTTCTCATATTGGGAGAGGACCACAAGATACCAGGCGACGCTTGTCAACCCTTGGAGATGGATCAGGTTACCATCCATATTCAAGGGGGAGAGAGTCAGACAGCGACCACAACTGAGAGGAGTAATCAGGAGGCAAACCCAGATCTATTGCCGGATATTCAGAATTTCTGATAGCATTTACTTGTCAATACATTTTACAGTTACATTTCACTCCCATACTGTATTTTCATTTTTTTTTTTTTTTTGGTTGTATGCCATTAATTGGCGGTATCTAGACTACTTGTATGGTTCTTTTGAATGGAATACAGAGGGGCCAACGGCAGTTTTGGACTCAAAAAGAATTCTAGTGTACTTTATAAACTATAAGGTTGAATGCATTCAAGGACGGTGTCGTTGGTTTGTGTCTGAAAACAATACATTCTTATCAAATCTGTAGAGTAATTCCTAGTGAATATCAATTGCAAATCCAACAAAAATAAATAAATAAAAAAATAAAAACGAGAATTCCGAGCAGCTGTACATATAATATAGTGACCTGGCAACACAAATTTGCAGTTATTTTCGGAAATTAATCAAGAAAGCTTTAAAAATTGTCATGTTCCCAAGATGCTCCACACAGAACATTGTTCAAAAAGAATTTATAAAAAACTAGTTTCAAACAATTGACAAAATCATCACCACCAGCTGAAGGCGTGGAAGTGATAGTGGCAATGCATTATAAGCCTACTGGAGTCTATACCCTGGCCACGCACACCTCACACATATTGAAAGTACGATTATTTGATGAAAGTACGCACAGGTACTATGTATGTACACTAATCCCTATTATGCTCAGCCTTGCTCGATCGTCTTCATATATATAGATATAGTCTTGGTGAGTGATGATGGTATATCTAATGGGTTAATTACAGTCAGACCCCCTGTAATATTAGAGGTGTATCACTTAACATCTCTGAAATTTGAAACTCTAAAAAAACCCCGGACTTCCTAATGGCATTAATTGACTGTGAATAAACAGGCTACGTGATTGCACGTGTTTTAAAAAGTCCAAAATGCCCCTAATTAACCAAAGTTAGGGTATAAAGTAGCGCCCAATTTTTCTCTCACCCACCTCCCTCCCCCAGCGCGATCCATCTCTCTCTTACTCGCCTCCCTCCCCCCCTCCCCCCGCGCTCCCTCTCTCTCTCCCCGTCCTCTTAGGTGCTAGCAGCAGCAGCAAGCACATCAGTTGCTACTGCAGCAGCAACTTGCACTGAGCAGTGCAGTGCAAGCTGCTGCAGCTGTGCTGCTCACAGCTGCAGCAGTTGCAAGCTGCTACTAACAAGGAGTGCGATACAGAGAGAGAGGAAGGAGAGAAAGAGAGAGAGAGAGAGAGTGTGTGTAGGGAGTTGTGAGGGTAAAATAGGAAATTTAGGACCATGAGTGCATTTTAGTTTTAAAAGAGAGTGATAATAACAAACTCTAACTAACAGTGTTAAAAGTCCAGAAAGTTTTTTGAGAATTTCAAACTTCAGGGGTATTAAGTGATACACCCAATACACTGTAATTAACCATATCTAATTACCATCTACTTCCTGCAACCCAGTTTCGAGGGCTCGAACAAGATTGTCAAAGTAGTTCCGTGTCACGCTGGTCAACCCATCTAGCTTGCTGCGGAAATCTGCTACTGAACGAGCACCTTTGTTGTCGTCGGCGTCTAAGAAGGCCTGGAGTTCTTCTTCCGCGCATTTGTGGAGCCGTTCCAAGCCAGCCTCGGCGTGACCTTGCAGATACTCAAAAAGCCTCTTCTTGGCCTCCTGCTCACCCTCCTCGGGGAGGAAATATCCATAGGCATATGTCCAAGTCAGAACTCTCCGACACTCCACAATCTGTTCGTACGCCTCCACAACAAACTTGACCTGCACCAATTCTGGCAGGTTCAGCCTTGTACGGAGCTCCCCGAGCTTTTCAGCCCCCCACATGTTCTGCAAGTCTTGATGTGCCCTCTTTGCCGATTCCCGATGAGATGCCCAACGCTCGTAGTAGTGCGTGTATCGAGCAAGAGATTCTCTAGCCTTGCTCCTTCGCATCTCCTCCTCGTCAAACTCCCCCTTCTCTCTAGCTGTCTCATACATGTTGCAGGCGTAAAAACCACCAGTCTTGTACCCGTGCGCTGTCCAATCACCGAGGCATAGCCAGCAAAACTGGTATCCGCAGCGGCATGTCATGTGCATACAGCCCTGGTCTTTCTCGATCGGCCACTTGCACTTTGGGCAGGGCTTGGAATTTGCCAGCACCCACATCGTGTCATTGGCTCCAGCTTTGTTCTTCAAGGCCCACTTGGCAACCGTCTCGCAATCCACTGGCCGATGAGGTTCTTCCCCACAGTTCCAGCAGAAAGCATGCCTGCATTGGCATACAACTTCACAGCTCGCACCACCCCTAAGGAAACTCACTGCAAACTCACAGTCCGGACCGGGGCACCACTTTATCTTCTTATTGTCCTCGACATAAGAACGGAGAAGATAGCGAGAATATTTATTCATGTCCTCTTCGGAAACCAATAGCTCGACCATATCCTTGCGGACAGCAGCAGCGCAAGATGGGTCAGGGCATCGCAGTGTCAGGCAACCTGGGCCATTGTTTATCGACGCGCTAATGTAGCCTCTCCAGCAATCTTGGCAGAATCGGTGGCCGCAGCTGGCAGCTGCGCTCATCTCCCCACAAGAATACTCCTCGAAACATATCTTACAAAGCAGCAGCACTTCATCCAAAGTCGAGCTATTCGAAACCTCAGCAGCAGCAGCAGCAGCTGTAGCAGCTGGCTCCTCCTCCAATAACAGGCCCACAGCCTCTCTAACCTTGGCTTCGTCTGAGAACCACTCGTCATGGACCTTGCTGACGTTCCAGTTGTAGTGACGGAGAAGCATGATCGAATCAGTCGTCAAAATCGAGAGAGTATTTGACAGGTGATTCACATCTTCCTCTTGGCATCTTCGTATGTCGGCTTCGCTCATGATGGTGTAGGTTTGCTGGTGGTCATCATCAGCCTTGGAATCAAAACCATCATCAACATCTTCATCTTCATCTTTATCGAAGTAGTAGCTTCCATAATCCTCGTCGTCCTCGTCGCTGTAGTACTCGACGTCTGAGTGATTAGCCATCGAAGACTGCACACAGAGGAGGAAGGAAGTGATGAAGGATTAGTTTGCGGAATTTGGAACAGATGTAGAGGTCAATTTATAGAGAATTTATAGAGACGTAGAGAGTGGTCGATTTCCATTAGGATTAGCACTCCAGCAGCATAGCTATGCTATTTGTGTTGGTAATGACTTCGGAGATTCCGAATTCGAGCAGGACTAGAATTATTACTATCTAGTTATTAGACTAATATTAGGATAACAAACTTGCCAAGGATTCCAAAAAAGGATTCCGAATTTGATTAGGGTTTCTTAGTGCAGAAGCTAAATTGGGGTGTGTTGATCAGGAGTTGGGAGATTCCGGATACCAAACTTGCCCAGATTCCAAATTTGATTAGGATTTCTGAGCCCAGAAGCCAAATTAGGGGGTGTTCATTAAGACTAATTAGGAGATTCTTAATTCAAGCAGGACTGGAATTATTACTATTTAGTTATTAGACTAATATTAGGATAACAAACTTGCCAAAGATTCCAAATTTGATTAGGTTTTTATCAAAACCAAGATACTCACGACTCATATATGGAGTACAGTTTGGTCAACGGAATTTAAAAATATATTTGCGTAAAACTAATTGAAAATAATAGTCAAAATTTTTTTTTTTCTAGTAACTTGAAATAAACAAAAAAATAAATGGTAAAATTATAGGAAAATCATAAAACAAGAGAAGGTAACTTTTCTAAAAACTAAAAGAAGTAGTTTTTAAAAAGCTTATTCGGTCCATAACGATACAAGCATCCGAAAACTGAACTATACCGACATGCAACAACTAAGCGTTGTAGTGTGCACCAACCAGCTGCTCTAATGATATCTTGAAGTCTATATGTAACTGATCTCCTTGGCTGGACATAGAACTGGACCCTATGGGAAAGATGATGCATTTATCACTAATTTGGTGTATCTATGGCAAATGATAGATATTTTTCTTTATGGCCTCACAAACACACGTAGATTCTAGATTGTAAAGACCTTAATGATTATGTTCCCTATATCGATTTACTCCGTATCGGCTTTCTGGATTGAATATTGATATGAGCTTGATATGCAAATTGGTTTTATCTTAAGTTCTAGTCCAATTATTTCCTGATCAAGTGTGTTGCAATGATCTTATTTTTTTCTGAAATTTTACGAACTTTCTGAATTTTTCTAGAACAGTCAATTTCTAGCAAATTATTATATTAATTCCATGGGCCTCACATCTGCACCAACGATCTCGATCTCACACTTGTCAGGGGCTGCCTCACCTTCTTGTGCTGACCTTGTTTTGACTTGTGAAGAGAGAGTATGACTTTTAAAACAAAAATTAAATTTTTAATCTCATTTTTAACTATTTTTTGTCTTTCATCTTTTAGTGGCCATGCTTGCTTCCCACCATGCTCTCATGCATTCCTTGCCTCCCCTCTCCGCCTTCTTCCCTTGGCTGGCCAGATAGAGAGAAAGGAGGAGCTCTCTCTCTCTCTCTCTCTCTCTCTTCTTCTCTCCTTCTTCTTCTTCATCCTCTTCTTTATTTCTTTTGTTCATTGCGAAGATGAGAATGAAGCGTTCAAATTTTAAGTCCCCTACTATACTAACTCTATAACATCATAATCATTTTCTCTTCTCGAAGCATCTAAGGCAAGTAATCCTACAACTTTTTAAAGTAAATGACTCATGATTAATAATGAGGGGGTAGGATTTAAACTCATTATGTGGCATTCATTAGTATGGAAATTAGTTTACCCCTTCAACAAGTTGTTGAATTCATGTTTAGAAGAATATTAACTTTGAACTAAATTTATATTATGTTATTTACTAGTTAAAAATAATGAATTAAGTGGATGAAAAATAATTTATACGTAGGTATCAAGGTAAGCGAATATGCAAAGAATAGCTCCAAATTGGAAAATGAGTTATAAAATTGTGGGTACATATATAATTTTTTTTTTTTAGTGTATTACTTGTGTAATAAGAGGAGAGACTTTTTAAAAATGGTGTTATGCACTGTGTGCATGTGTGTGTGATTGGACATTTAGGACGCTTTCAGTTTACATAGTTTCATTTTGAATAAATCTCTTTTCTGCATTCTCGTTTCGTTCATCATATTCTAGGAGATTGACATCTACTAAATTTCAGAAGCTTATTAAGTGGAGGACAATTCGGTGTTAAGAATATGGTGTTGAATGTCATACTCAATCTTCTAACAGTTCCTAGTAATGGCATTCTAACTTACATAATTTTTTTTCTCTATATATAAATAGTTTCAATTTTATTCAAAGTAGGGATTTCTTTTCTAATACACAAACTGTTTTAATTTTATATTTAAACCTACCAAATATATGTGTTCTTTGTCAAGTAGCAGACGAAAATACAACACATCTATTCCCAAAATGTGAGTTCTCTAAAGGAGTATGGATGAATGTGGATGTCATTTTGGGGCATCGTTCGACTTAAGAGAAGAAGGTAGTTTATGGAAGAGCTTCTGCATAAATAATTTAGCCTCCAAAATAAAAACCATATTAGTTGCTTCGATCTGTTAGAATATATGACGTGAGAGAAACAATCGAATTTTCAACAACACTACGCACACGATTCAATTTTGTCTTGGATGTATTTATTTTGATGCCATCTCTTGAGTATGATTTGTATTGGAAAAAGGCACCAGGGAGCACGGATAGGTAGTTTTCAGGGAGGGGTGCAACAGAGTATGTCCCTAGATCAGTGTGCAGGTCTAAACGTAGAGGATGGTGATGCTTCTCCATTCGGAAGGGAGGGATAGAGGCTGGGTGCACCTACCCTGCTGTGGAGGAGGACATCCTACACAAAGTATGTCTTTATATTGGCATAGTCTCTATTTTGTGTACAAAGATCTACTGATGTATTAAGTAATATCGTTGGACTATGTACTTCGTTCTAGTTTTTGTACTTTGGTTTATGTTCTGTTAAAATTTCATTAATGAAACACGGGGGCATGATCTACCGTTCTACTTCAAAAAACATGCCACTTAATATCTTCTGAGACATGTTGTGGGGAGTTAGTCTAGAAGCCACCATCATAATGGTGCCCGGTGCTTTGAAGCATGCTAGCTATGTGGAAATCAAGTTCATCTTTGACGTCTTCACGCTCAAGAAGGGAGGGAGAGTGACATACCATTGGATCTTTGCGTCTGCTCATAAAGCCTCTATTACTTTGTCACACTCATCTAAAACAAAAATATTTCAGAGGATAAGTTTTGGAACTATATGGCCTCTCATATACAAAAATATAAAGATTAAGACACAGATTGATCAGAAAATGATATAGGATCGCTGTAACATAAGAATGATAACTCCCATAAACAACATTAGACTGAATAGAAGACATATCAGCATCCCATAACTATTTCTTTTTTAATGCTAAAATTCCCACTCATAGGAGCAAGAACATCCAAACAAAACACCTGGGAGTAGAGAGAAGTTAGGGTTTTAGAGAGGAAAAATTATGAGTAGAGAACAATTTGCCTACCATTATTTAAAGAGAACATTGAGGAGAAAGAGAGAGTGAGGATGAAGGGTTGAACCCAATTAAGAGGAGAGGAAGAAAGAAAGAGGAAAAGAGAGAGGGAGTGAAGGAAATTAACTGTTATTTCTCTTCCATCTATGTCCAGGCTCAAGGATATAATGGGGAGATATGAGTAAAAAGTTAAGTTTCTTAACAAAAATGGTCCGGGGAAGACTGAACCAGAGTAGGTTAAATGTTTTGGTAAACTAATATCAAAATATGAAGTTTTTAGGGATTGATATGCAATTATTGTTGAGTTATAAGATTCATGTACATCCACTCATATGGCACTTCATCATATGATTCATATAAAATCTATCTGTCTAGATATCATCATATACATTTAGAAAGCCGTATACTTTAGAAGAAGTTTGAAGAGCAATTCGTACTGAATATCAATCACAATTGCGTCCGGACAGAGCTCCATCTGATTTACAAAGAGTGCCAGCTTAAAAGTGTTGGAATGTTATTGCATACATATACGTTTTAGATTAATGCAAGAGCATAGACGTTTCAGATTAATAGTTTGTATAGAAGTACATAATTAAAGAAGAACAGATTGATTCATATTACAGATTGATTAGATGTACAGATTACTATATATTACTTCTGAAAATAGAATTCTGATACAAATGTGTCTACTGGTTTGCTACCGTAGTACAAAAAATGAAAGGAAACTTACTTGTTGACAGAAGTGTAGAAAACAGAACTGTAGAAAATAGGAGACTGATGCAGACAGAAGACATGATGAAGATCGGATGAAGATCGAGGCTAGTATTGGATACTATCTCCTTAAAATTGATTCGCCCTCCACTGTTTGCTTCTGGATTTCTTGGACATCGATCTCCCAGGATACAACGATCGGTTTGCAGAGGGAAGGAAGCCGCAATCCCTCTGCTCTGACGAATCTGATAAAAGTTCTCTCTGGTTTATGATTAATGTAATGCAGGACTGGACTGTTGAACAGAAGAACTGGTTCTTCTGTAGACAGAAGTTGAGGAACTTCTGCAGAAGAAGAAAGGAAACAGAAAAGAAAAGAAATTTCGTATGTATTGAAACTCTGGACCCAGACCCTATTTATAACCTTCAACAGTCAAGACGGTTGGCCGTTCAACAGTTGTGACCGTTTAACGGCAAGTGCGCCTCTAAAGCGCCCAATGCGCCCTAAACGCCCATTCGCCCTCGCACACGCGCCTGCGCGTGCGTGTGCACGTGCGGGCATTGCGTAGCACCACCCGTAATACTCAAGGTTTTTCCTCTTCTTACATAAGCAAAGTAATGGAACAAGCTACCATATATAAACCCACATCCTTACAATACTCTATCCAATGTAGGACTATCTTTTCATCTTTCCTTTTGTTCGTTTGCTACGTACTCAACTTTTGAAGTCAATTTTCATTCACTTAATTCATTTAATTTGAACTAGTGAATTGACTCAATTTAATGTTCAAATTAGTGAATGAATTTAACAATCCCCCACCTGAATGAAATGCCTTAGACTCTACTGCAAATAACCAGAGAGTGTAATAGAAAGTTACCGCACCGGAAGAGGAGGCTTTTGGCTTTGAACCTTCCCTAGTGAAATATTATCGAGTTTACTTGCTAACCAGTGAACATGATGTTTTTAAACTGTTCAGCTTTTGATGTAAACTAAAACAATAATATTCACACGAGTTCTTTCAACTTTATCGGATTCTATATTGTGTCCATTTTGGCCTTGGACAACTTAGTAATTCTGAAAGTGCTCTTAGAGAATTTAGCCTTTATCATTCTCATAGAAGTGGCCCCTTCTCACTCCCATAGGTGATCTCTTATCAAGAGTATTCTGCCATACTCCACTTAGATTTCTAAGATATAAGGATCATTAAAAACTTAGGTTATCCTTACACATTGCAGTTTAATCACTATTTTACCATAGAAATGAGATAGGAAATATTTTTCTCAGTGATTCTTTCGAGTTCCCCCACAATTCGGTTGTCCCTTTGAACCTAGATCTTGGGATCTCCAGTCAGCTAGGTTGGGTTGCCATTATGGAGTTACTCTTTAGTAGGTTGTAATCCCATTCCCCTCGATAACTTATATACTTGATCTCTAGTCAAGCCTTTTGTTAATGGATCTGCAATATTATCTTTTGATTTTATATAATTAAGAGATATTATTCCGCTTGTAAGCAGCTGTCTTACAGTGTCATGTCTACACGTATATGTCGTGACTTTCCATTATACAATACATTCTGTGTCCTTCCAATTGCTGATTGATTATCGCAATGGATGCAGATTGCTGACACAGGTTTAGACCACATTGGAATATCTTCTAAAAAGTTTCGAAGCCATTCTGCTTCTTCTCCAGCTTTATCTAAAGCTATAAACTCAGAATCCATAGTGGATCTGGCTATACATGTTTGTTTAGAAGATTTCCAAGAGATGACTGAACCTCCAATAGTAAATACATATCCACTTGTGGATTGATGTCTTTAGAATCCGTTATCCAGTTAGCATCAGTGTATCCTTCAATCACTGCTGAATATCTTGTATAGTGCAGCCCATAGTTAGTAGTGTATCTCAGATATTTGAGTATTCTAACTATAACTTTCCAGTGATTCTCCCCTGGATTACTTGTAAATCTACTCAGTTTGCTTACTGAGTATGCTGTATCAGGTCTTGTGCAGTTCATTAAATACATAAGACTGCCAATGATCTGAGAATATTCTAACTGTGATATACTAACACCTATATTCTTTGTAAGATGTAGACTCATATCTACAGGTATCTTAGCTATATCAGTATTTCCCTTATCAAATTTTTCGAGTATTTTCTCGACATAATGTGATTGTGATAAGGTATATCCATCATATGTCTTGGAAATTTTAATACCAAGAATAATATCTGCAATGCCTAAATCTTTAATATCAAATTTCCGTGTTAACATAATTTTTACCTTTTTAATTAGAGCAACCGTGCTTCCGGTAATAATTATGTCATCCACATATAAACATAAAATAACATAGTTATGCATATCGCCTTTTATATATATGCATTTATTACATTCATTATAGCGAAAACCATTTGACAATATAACTTGGTCAAATTTTTCATGTCATTATTTTGGTGCTTATTTAAGTCCATAAAGAGACTTAATAAGTCTACACACATTCTTTTCTTTACCTGGAATTACAAACCCTTCAGGTTGTTCTATATAAATTTCTTCATCTAATTCACCATTTAAAAATGCAGTTTTTACATCCATTTGATAAATCTCAAGATTATATAATACCGCAAAAGCAATTATTAATCTTATGGATGCTATTCTTGTTACAGGTGAATATATATCAAAATAATCTAAACCTTCCTTCTGTCTATAGTCTTTTACCACAAGTCTAGCTTTGTATTTATCTATAGACCCGTCAGGTTTTATCTTTCTCTTGAAGATCCATTTATAACCTAATGGTTTAGTTCCCGGAGGAAGATCCACAAGTTCCCAGGTGTGATTTTGAATAATTGATTCAATTTCATTATTTACTGTTTCTTTCCAAAAAGGAGCTTCAGGTGTAGACATAGTCTCTTATAACTTTGAGGTTCCTTTTCTAATAGATATGTTAGAAAATTCGGACCAAATATTTTAGTAACTCTGGCCCTTTTTCTTCGTCTACATTCATCCTCATTAGTTTTATTTACAGAATCAAATTCTGTATCTCTTAGAATTTCATCACAAGTCCTTTTCGGAGAACTTGATTCATGTTCTTTACTAGGAAACACATTCTCAAAGAATACTGCATTTCTAGATTCAATAATAGAGTACTTATGTATCTCTGGATGATCAGAGTTGAAAATAAAGAAACGATAAGCACTACTATTATGCGCATATTCAATGATATACAATCAATAGTTTTAGGTCCAATTTTAGTCCTTTTCGGAGTAGGAATTGCAACCTTAGCTAGACACCCCCACACTCTTAAGAATTTATAACTAGGTGCTCGACCTGTCTATAATTCATAAGGTGTTTTATCAAGTTTCTTTTGGGGTATTTTATTGAGAACATAATTTGCAGAAAGCAGAGCTTCCCCCCACATGTTCTGGGGTAAACCAGAACTTATTAACATGGTCTTCATCATTTCTTTTAAAGTTCTGTTCTTACGCTCAGCAATTTCATTTTGCTGTGGAGTTTAAGGAGCAGTTGTTTGATGTATAATACCTTGTTCTGCACAAATTTGTGCAAATGGTGACTCATATTCACCACCTCTATCACTTCTTAGCATTTTTATCTTTTTGCTAAGTTGATTCTCAACTTCATTTTTATATTGTATAAACATTTCAATTGCCTCATCTTTTGTTCTAAGTAGATATACATAACAATATCTAGTACAATCATCTATAAACGTAATAAAATACTTCTTTCCACCTCTAGTTTGAAATGATTTTAAATCACATACATATGTATGAATTAATTCTAAAGGTTCAGTACTACGTTCTATAGAATGAAATGGAAGCTTAGTCATTTTTGATTCAACACATGTTTCACATTTATTTTCAAGGTTTATATTGAAATTAGGTAACATATTTAAATTTATTAATCTTTGTAAAGTATAATAATTAACATGTCCTAATCTACCATACCAAATATAAGGTGACTCAGCCATATAAGCAGAAGAATCAATTTTATTATTAACTTTAGGGGCAATGGTCATTACATTTATTTTAAACAGACTATTTGTCATATAACCCCTGCCTACATATACACCATTCTTTGTAAGTACAAATTTATCAGATTCAAATACAAGCCTAAAGCCTTTCTTACTCAAAACTGAACCAGAAACCAGATTCTTTCAGACATCTGGTACATGAAGTACATCAGTAAGAGTAAGTTCTTTTCCCGAAGTCATCTTTAGTACAATATTTCCGCGTCCTTCAACCTTGGAGATTGCAGAGTTACCCATGTAAAGTAGTTCTCCTTCCACATGTTCATATGTAGAGAACATCCACTTGTTGGCGCAGATGTAGTGAGTGGCTCCAGTATCCACCTACCATTCTTTAGAATTGCCACCAACTAGGTTAACCTCTGAGACAACAGATGTACAGTTTACATCTACATTTGCACAAAGATTTTCTTCTTTGGCCAAATTTGCATTAGGACACTTCTTCTTCTTTGAAGAATCTTGTGCCTTGCGCACACGGCAGTCCTTTGCACGATATCCAGGCTTGTCACAGTTGTAGCACTTGCCATTGAATCTCTTCGAGTTTTCACTCTTAGAGTCTTCACCATTGTGCTTTCTCTTCCTGTCATTGGACTTATTGGAATTTTCCATCACGTTAACTTTAGAAACATTGTATGAATTTCCAATTTTCTTTTCAGAAAGGCGGTTATCTTCTTCAATCCTCAATCGTACAATTAGATCTTCAAGTGTCATTTCTTTTCGTTTATGTTTTAGGTAATATCTAAATTCTTTCCAAGATGGTGGCAATTTTTCAATTATTACAGCCAGTTGAAAAGATTCACTAATAGTCATACCTTCAGCATGAATTTCATGAATGATCACTTAAAGATCTTGTACTTGGTTGATTACATTTTTAGAATCAACCATTTTATAATCTAAAAACTTACCGACTACATATTTCTTAGAGCCGGCATATTCTGTATTAAATTTCTTATCTAAGGATTCCCAAAGTTCCTTAGCAGCAGTAATTGAACTATAAACAATATAAAGTTTATTGTCCAAACCATTGAGGATATAGTTCTTACACAAGAAGTCAGCATGTTTCCATGCATCAACCGCTTTTGTAGACTGTGGATCATTGTCTACAACAGTTGGCACAGTCTCCTTTAAGTATTTGGCCAGATGCAGTGTAGTGAGATAAAACAACATTTTCTATTGCCATCTCTTAAAGTCAGTACCACTAAATTTCTCTGGTTTCTCATACTGGCTTGAGGGCACAGTTGGAGCAACCATGACAGGATTTGTGATATCAGATACAGTGGTCATCTACAAAAAATTTATGTATATGTAACTATTTCTACTTTCTAATGAAACTAGAAATTAAATTCATACTTTAAAAACAATACACACTTATATAAGTTCCAGAATTAAATTAAATCTTCCTAATTAAATTAAAGAAATACAAACTTATATATTTGTGTGTGTAGAAGCAAATTAAATTCAAATCTAGTGATTTAACACTATTATTTCTAAACAGAATGTAATTCTTGGCTAATAGAATTAAGTATTGTTTTCCAGGGAGCAATTAGAGTTAGGTATCTAGTGATTTATATGATTATCTTTTTCTAGAAAAAATTAGAAGTATAACAGTGTTATTTTTTAAACAGAATGTTTTTTAGAGGCAGATCAGAATTTTTCCAGAAGCAATGACAGTATTCTAATTAGTTTATTCCTCTAATCAGAATTTTTCCAGAAGTATATAGAATTATCAATGCTAATATTATCCTAAAACAAAAGGTCAGTTTTAAGAATGTAGGTTCTAAACTAAAAATGTTTAAACTGTATTCTTAAAAAGTTAATCTAAAACAAGCAAAATCGATTTTAAGATTGTTGGAATGTTATTGCATACAGATACGTTCTAGATTAATGCAAGAGCATAGACGTTTCACAGAAGTACAGAATTAAAGAAGAATAGATTGATTCATATTACAGATTGATTAGATGTACAGATTACTATATATTGCTTCTGGAAATAGAATTCTGATACAAATGTGTCTACTGGTTTGCTACCGTGGTACAGAAAATGAAAGGAAACTTACTTATTGACAGAAGTGTAGAAAACAGAACTGTAGAAAATATGAGACTGATGCAGACAGAAGACAGGATGAAGATCGGATGAAGATCGAGGCTAGTGTTGGACACTATCTCCTTAAAATCTATTCGCCCTCCACTATTTACTTCTGGATTTCTTGGACGTCGATCTCGCAGGATACAACGATCGGTTTGCAGAGGGAAGGAAGCCGCAATCCCTCTGCTCTGGCGAATCTGATAAAAGTTCTTCATGGTTGATGATTGATGTAATGCAGGACTGGACTGTTGAACAGAAGAACTGGTTCTTTTGTAGACAGAAGTTGAGGAGCTTCTGTCTGCAGAAGAAGAAAGGAAACAGAAAAGAAAAGAAATTTCGTATGTACTGAAACTCTGAACTCAGACCCTATTTATAGCCTTCAACAGTCACCTCTAAAGCGCCCAATGCGCCCTAAACGCCCATTCGCCCTCACACACGCTCGTGCGCGTGCGTAGCACCACCCGTGGTGCTCAAGGTTTTTCCTCTTCTTACATAAGCAAAGTAATGGAACAAGCTACCATATATAAACCCACATCTTTACAACACTCTATCCAATGTGAGACTATTTTTTCATCTTCCCTTTTGTTCCTTTACTATGTACTCAACTTTTGAAGTCATTTTCCATTCACTTAATTCATTTAATTTGAACTAGTGAATTGGCTCAATTTAATGTTCAAATTAGTGAATGAATTCAACAAAAAGAAGATGAGAGTTCCTAAAACCCAAAGCTGGAAGCTTATTTGGCAGAAATATTTACTACTAATTGCAACCACATTCAAATGACTTGAACCTGCTCCGACAAAATCAATTGCAAATCCAAAAAAAAAAAAAACCGAGAATTCCGAGCAGCTGTACATATAATAATGTAGTGATCTGGCAACACAGATTTGCAGATATTTTGGGAAATCAATCAAGAACGCTTAAAAAATTGTCATGTTCCCAAGATGCTTCACACAAAACATTGTTCAAAAAGAAATCATGACAAACTAGTTTCAAACAATTGATGACATTATCACCACCAGCTGAAGGCATGGAAGTGATAGCAACCTATGTGCTCAACGATGGATGGGCAATGCATTATAAGCCTATTGGAGTCTATATAACCTTGACCACGCAAGCCTCATACAAATTGAAAGTACGATTATTTGACAAACTACGCGCAGGTACTATGTACAGTACTCCCAATTATGCTCAGCCTTGCCCGATCGTCTGCATATATATAGATATAGTGTTGGTGAGTGATGGATGGTTATCTAATTACCATTTACTTCCTGCAGCCCAGTTTCGAGAGCTCGAACAAGATTGTCAAAGTAGTTCCGTGTCACGCTGGTCAACCCAAGTAGCTTACGGCGGAAATCTGCGACTGAACAAGCTCCTTTGTTGTCGTCGGCATCTAAGAAGGCCTGGAGTTCTTCTTCCGCACATTTGTGGAGCCGTTCCAAAAGTTATACAAGCATACATAAATGGCAATAGTGTGTGGCTAGATTGGATTTTGATGGAGCACCCAATTAATGAAATGAGCCACCGATGATACAAAAGATTCCAAGTTTAACGATAAATATAGACTGAGGTAAAAAATCGTTTACATCAAAAAGCAAAGACTATGCAGCTTTAGTAGTAGGTCTTGTCCTAGAGTAGGACTCATCGACTTACAGGTCAACCTCATCCTCAGCTACATAATTTTCAATATCTGAACGTGTGAAGCTAACTCAAGAGTTTAACCCAGTAAAAATAATTTGAGTACATAGGAAGTAAAACGATATTGAACTAAATCAATTATGGAAAAGAGAATCTAAATCAAAAATAGAGTTAGTACAAGTATACAATTGTTCACATATAACTAATCTGGAGATTAGATTATTTAAAGTTTGCCTGGCACTGTTTGTCAGCATATATGTTAGTGTGAATCTTGATTTGGAACTGGATGATAGATGGAATAAAGGTGCTTTAGAAGTATACTTACATATCCGTTGCTATAGCTACAATGCTGGGTCAATCACCTCGCTAGGTGCTAATCAGAATGCAGGTTTCACAACCACATCATTAGATGATATATGTCACATGCCTACACGGGACCATGGCCATATTGCCGGGTCCAACACAACTTAGGTGTTAATCACAATGTTGGTTTCCCAACCACATTGCAAGGTGCAAAATATCCTGTATCAATTAGGGAACACAACCATAATGTTGGGGTCCAACCACACCGTTAGGTGGTAATCACAATATTGGCTTTCCAACCATACCACAAGATATTATAAAAAAAAAATGTACATTATAAATAAAACATGACTTTACAATACATGTCTCTATCATTCAGCCCCCCCATATCAGATCATTTTATTAACTTATGTGTTCAAGATTAGGATATAAGTGGTATCATGTGAGGTCAATATCATGGTAATATAGATTGCAAGTCAGGTCATGTCTGAAGATGGAATATTTCAAGAAAGTAGAGATCAAATTATATGTCTAAGCAAAATAAAAGGCGCACCCGTGATACAACATATATACATGACATGAGCTAAAAGGGCGGTTATCATATAAGTATATAGTTAACTTGAGTTCAAGTGATTAAGTAAGAATTAAATAATCAAAGTAGTATCAAAATTATACAATTGAAATTGAATCGACCTGAATCGTGAACTTCTAAGCGCAGGAAATCGACAAGTAGTATTCAGATGATAAATACCCAAGATCATTTTCTCAAGTATCTTTTAGTAATTGTGCTTCGACACTAAGAAAGACATAGGTTATGAAAAGATTATGAAAAATAATTTGCACAAGAATTGCTTGATTAATTGTAAATTAAACTAGAGAATTGTATTGGCTAGAAGAGTTAATGCCCCCCACAGATTGAATTATTAGATAAGTTAATATTTATTTTATCTCAGTTATGTAGATCACATGGTCTCATGCAATCGGAAAATAAATCATTGAATCATAAAAGCAGACAAAGTTATAATTTTGATGATTGGTTGATTTTTTCTCAGTTAATCTATATAATTTTTGAGATGATCTAAGCATAAAATATGAATAACAAAAATAATTGTAGACACTAAAAATAATTAAATAAAATAAAATAAAAAATTATATGAAAACCAGGGAGAACCCAAAAGTGCAACCCGGGAAAGCTCCCGCGGGTTGCTACCCGCGGGAGGATCCCGCGGGTTGCAACCCGCGGGACATCCCGCGGGTTGCAACCCGCGGGACATCCCGCGGGTTGCAACCCGCGGGAGGATCCCGCGGGATGCAACCCGCGGGACATCCCGCGGGTTGCAACCCGCGGGATCTCCCGCGGGTTGCCACCCGCGGGAGCTCCCGCGGGTGGCAACCCGCGGGAGACTCCCGCGGGTTGCATCCCGCGGGAATTCCCGCGGGATGCAACCGCGGGAGCCTCCCGCGGGTTGCAACCCGTGGGAGAGATCCCGCGGGTTGCAACCCGCGGGAGTCTCCCGCGGGTTGCCACCCGCGGGAGCTCCCGCGGGTGGCAACCCGCGGGTTATTTTCCGTATCTTTATTTTGTTTCCTTGGCTGATATTCCGTGATCCGGTTTTTCAGGAGCGAATCGATCCGGATTTGAGGTTCTCTCAGTCTATAAAATACAGGATTGGAGTTGAGAGAGAGGGAGGATTTTTCTTTGGAGCCGGCAGAGCAATTCTTCACAGAGGGTTGAGAGATCAGAAGGAGCAGGTTTTCTTCACAGATCCCCTTTCAAGTTGGATAGTCAACGGAGGCAGCAACAAGACTCCACCGCCACCCGTACCCACACTTAAAAAGGGAATCCACCAATATTCCCGTTCTTGTAATTCTTCGGAATTTTTGTAATCTAAATTCCTATTGTAATTCATCAATTTTGCAATGGAATCAAAGGTTCAATTTTCGGGCGTACAAGAACTGGCGACCACAGTGGGAGCCTCTCTGTTCACTACGGAGAACGTCGTGGCGCAGTCCGACTTGATACCCATCGGATCTGTTGTCGAAACGCTAATCGTAGAGGTTGATCAGCAAAAATACGAAGAGTTTATCTCTTCCTCTGACTCGGAGCCCAGGCGTCATCGCCGGGCTGTGATGAGCAAAGGTGAAGCGTCATCGCTCACCGAAAAGAAGAAGGCGTCATCGCCTATTAGAACTTATGAGGCGTCATCGCCCGCTAAAACTGACTCTGTCAGAAAACTTGAGGCGTCATCGCCCACTCCTAAGTTGAATCAAACTCTCACCCGCTCTCAGAAAAGAAATTTGAGGCGCAAAATCCAACGGGCCCGCCTGAACAGCGCCTCTGGAAAATTACAGTCGGAAAATCCAGCCCAAGAATCCAAAAATGGAAATTCACAGGAAGAACTGCGGGTTGCACCGCACGGAGGCAACCACGGAGTTGCAACCGCGGGTGCAAACCCGCGGTTCCAACCGCGGGTTGCACCGCGCGGGGGCAACCCCGCAGTTGCAACCGCGGGTGCAAACCCGCGGTTCCAACCGCGGGTTGCACCCCGCGGGTGCAACCCCGCGGTTGCAACCGCGGGTGCAAACCCGCGGTTCCAACCGCGGGTTGCACCCCGCGGGTGCAACCCCGCGGTTGCACCCCGCGGGTGCAACCCCGCGGTTGCAACCGCGGGTGCAAACCCGCGGTTCCAACCGCGGGTTGCACCCCGCAGGTTGCAATCCGCGGGTTGCACTCCGCAAAAAGGATCTGGTTCTGGTGTCTATTCGGGCACACGCGCAATGAACACACAGCGCACACCTAACTTTATGGTCACTCTCTCAGGTGTACCATCTCATTCCTCTTCAAACAAACATAAGGATGTGCTCATGCACTCACCTGGGAAGATGTCTGCGGAGGAACAATCCAATGTGTGCGGGGCCCGCGCAACTGCGCAAGCCAGCACACACTCTAGACGACTCCATAGAAGAGAATGTGTTGATACAGGGAAAGCCCTTAGCCCTGAAATATTACAAACCAACCAATATTATGAACAGAACTTGCGGCGCAAGAGGCGTCAGAATGTAAATGGAGATAAGCCCGAAGATTTGAGAGAGTATCTTACTCGAAGGAGGAGCACATCCCAACCCGATTCTCACTGCCATTGTGAACGGCTGATCTCAGCCGTCTTGTCAAACTGCAAATGCAAGTCAGGACAATCCGTTTTTGAGCGGATTACAGAGCCAAAGAGAAGGCGGATAGTAAAAAAGATGTGCCCTGGGGATGATCTGCCTGCCGTTTCATCCTATATGGTTGGTAAAGGCAAGAAGATTGCCGAGAGTGACTCCTCAGACAAAGAGTTCACTTCAAAATTAAGGGGGGTGTCTGTTGAGCCAGAGGGTGTGTTCCGACACACTCGGGCTAGGAGGGGAGTCGCCATACCATTGAACTATAAAAAGTTAGCTGCAGGATCTGACGAAGAGGAAGACAGATATTCTGCTATTGTATCTTCACCCTATTCTGATTCAAACAGAGGGTTGGAAGCTACAGTAAATATGGCCGATCTTCCGGAAGAAGTCTCTAGAAGACTTGAAAGGCAAGAACAACGCCTTAAACAGCAGGAAGAGACTATGGAGGAGATGAAACAACTCTTGACTCAGTTGCTGGCCCAAACGAAGAAAGGCCAATCTTCGTCATCCGCTAAACAACATGAAGAGGAACATGTCCGCGTAGAGGAAGACAGTGAAGACGACTACGAAGAAGTACCTTCTCAGTTAGGAGAAAAAGAAAGAGTAAAGGCGTTCATTAATCCTCAGGTGGAAAAAATGGAAAAGATGGAAAACCAGCTACAGGCCCTTCTTCACCGAAAGAAGTTGCAGGAAGTGGGAATAGTGCGTCCCTATCCTATTGAATGGGAGACCACGCCCTACCCTGCAAATTACAAACCGTTAAACCTTCAATCGTTTGACGGGAAAGGCTCTCCACAGCAACACATCTTCTACTTCCTGTCACAGACAGGACATTTGATGGGGCATGATCCAACATTGACCAAGATATTTGCGAGTACCTTACAAGGACCCGCATTTACCTGGTTTATGCAACTACCCCAAGGAACGATTAAATCGTGGGCCGACGTAGAACGTGAGTTCTTGGCCCGATTTTTCGAAGACGATACTGAGGTCTCGGTACCATCCCTGCTAGCAGCAAAGCAGGGAGAGAGTGAGACAGTAAAAGCTTTTGTCGAGCGGTTCCGAGAGCTTTCCGTGCGATGCCCGCATGGCATGACGCAGGAGACCCTCGTGGAGACTTACAGGCATAACTTATTGACTGATGTCTTAGTCAAGATGGGTTCGGTTGAATCCAGATCTTGGAGAGAGTTGCTCAAGCAAGGTGAGCAGGCCGAAGACATACTCCGGCGCCTTGAAGAGCAACAACAATCTACAAGAAGAGGCACCTCGAACAAGCCAACATCTCATTTCCCCCGTTCCAGAGGGAAAGACATACTGGCGGTGGAGAATACGTCCAAACCGAAACAAAGGCCGGCTAAAAACAACACAGCGGGGTCACCCAGAATACAAAAACAGTATTCATTCAAGGATGAACATACTGTTACCATGTTTAATTTGCTCACTAAGCGCAACATGCTCAAGTTGCCAGAGAGCAAAAGACCTGAAGAGGTTGGAAAGACCAATGATCCGAATTACTGCTTATACCATCGGATCGTGGGCCACCCAACTAAAAACTGTTTCATCTTGAAAGATAAGATTCAGGCACTAATTGATGCCGGAGCAGTTCAGCTCAAAGCTGAACAAAAAAGGGTGACGGCGAACTCGGCCACATTTACAGTGGGTGAGCTGGAGGTACCAGATGGGCTCACACCTATTCCAAAGGGTGAGCTCAGAGTGGTTAATTTGGACCCCCATAATCAACAGAAGAAAGGGTTAGTCCCCTTCACGACAGAGAAGCAGGAGGTCTTTTGGGTGCATCCAGACATTCTTGAAGATGAACAATGGATAACCGTCAGGACCAGAAAGAAAACTGAAACAAGAGGAAAGAAGCGCATGTGCAATGCCGTCTCAGCAACCATTGAGAAGGATGCAGATGATATTCCGCTGTTGACAGATTCTGAATCGGAGGCGACAGCTCTGGCGGTGGAGAATGAGCCTGCACCACCTTCCGGAACCAGATCTGGAAAACACTACTTGAAGGATCTCTCAAACACAGAAGCTGGCCCCTCTAAGCCAACCAAGGAGACTAATGAAGGAACTACCAAGCAAACTCCCGACAAGGGAAAACAAAAGGAGCTCAGATACAACCGAGCACTACGAAAAGATGTCTCTGAAGAGCAAAGTTCCTCTTTTCAGTTTGATGTCATGGCACAGTTGGCGAATATACCTGCAAGAATAACTCTGTACGAGTTATTACGCCTGTCCAAGTCTACAAGAGAGGCGCTAAGAGAAGCCCTAGCAGAATCTGAAGCTTTCTTAGCCCATCTCCCGGAGGAGGTTGAGGAGGCATGCCCGCAATGCAACTCAGTGGCGAGGCACGCCCCTTATATCACTTTTACACCAGAGGACATGCAGCTGAAGAATATTAAGCACAACAGGCCCCTGTACTATACCAGGTATATTGGTTCAGCGGAAATTGGTCGAATTCAGATTGATCCGGGTTCTGCCTTGAGCATTGTGCCACGGAGGCTTATGCAGTTTCTTGGGATCCCTCACTACAAACTGACTCCAACTAATACTGCCATTTTTGGCTTCAATGCCAATGGCAGTCACCCTCTGGGAAAGATCAGGCTCAGATGTCAGATCGGAGATCTTAAAAGCGAGGTGACCTGTTACGTGATCGAAGCAGACACTTCTTATAACATTCTCTTAGGACGACCATGGATTCATGCTAATATGATCGTCCCATCCACCCTGCACCAATGCATGAAGTACGTGGATGAAGACGGAGAAGTGCATACTTTGATTGCTGACAAACAGCCATTCAAGGGTGTTGAAAACTACTTCGTAGACGCCCTTCTGTATGCTGAAAGTGCTGAGGTCGACCCCCCACTACACGATGAATGTGATAGTGGAAATGAAGCGGATACTGAGTCAGGAGTGTTTTTTGCCAATGAAGGCTTTGAACCTCTTGTAATTAATCTTGATGAGCTAGATGTAAATGACACCGCCAGTGATGAAGGCGAGTGGGAAATAAATGAGAATCTGAACTTTGCTTATTTGCCTGGTGTTCTTACTGATTCTTTAACTTCAGCTACTAGCACGGATGCAGATAGTCTCTCAGAATTTGAGACTTTAGCAACCATGCACATGCCTATTAGGTCATCGATGATGGTACAACCAGACATTGAAAACGCAGATGGGGCGATGTTCGAAGTACCGGCCCATCGACCAGGTCAAAAACCTATTCTTTTTGGAAGAATTAAATCACATATAGCCTCATCCAGTGATAGTGAGAGTGAGGCTCAGGAAGCCCCTCAATTCTATCATTATGGACTAAAGTCATTCCGGATGATGGCAAAAATGGGATATGATTTCATCAATAAACCCGGATTAAACTTTGGTAAGGGACGTCGGGATCCGCTTCCCTCATTCGTACCCAAAGGAAAAGAACCGGACTATTATCACAAAACTGGCAGGGGGTTGGGATACATCACAACACCCGATCCTTCAGATATCGAGGATATGATTTGCCAGAATGTGGAAGATTCCGATTGGGATTCGGATATCAACCTGGGTATATTATTCAGAGAGATGACGGTAAACATGACATCTGTCAGTCCAACCCCAGATGAAAACGATGAACTGACCCTTATAGAAGATGAAGCATTGGTAAAGCATCTTGATGCCCAGTGGAACATGCGTTTTGAGCAACGTGAACCTCCTACGGAGGATAAGGTGGTCCAAATAAATATGGGAGATGAAACCAATCCTAAACCCATATTTATAAGCGAGAGTTTACCTCCTAATGAAAGAGACGCCCTGGTGACTCTCGTTCGAGAATACATAGATGTCTTTGCTTGGAACTATGAAGACATGCCGGGTTTAGATCCTCAAGTTGCTGTGCATCGACTCAATATTAAGCCAGATGCGAAACCAGTAAAACAGCAACAGAGAAGATTCCGTCCAGAACTGATGGAATCAATCGAAGATGAGGTAAAGAAGCTTATACAATCTGGCTTCGTACGAGAAGAACAACATCCTGATTGGGTAGCGAACATCGTTCCGGTTCCCAAGAAGAATGGAAAAATCCGAATCTGCATCGATTTTCGAGATCTCAATGCAGCATGTCCTAAAGATGAATTTCCACTTCCAATAGCGGATGTCATGATTGACAACACCTGCGGATTTGAAAGAATGTCTTTCATGGATGGATTTTCCGGATATAATCAAATCAAAATGTGTCCGGAAGACGAGAAACATACTGCATTCAGAACACCGTTAGGCGTGTACTGTTATACAGTCATGCCATTCGGTCTGAAGAATGCAGGTGCAACTTACCAGCGTGCTATGAGCACAATTTTCCGCGAGCATCTCCGTAAAACGGTAGAGTGTTATGTGGATGACTTGGCTGTCAAGAGTCGTAATAAAAATATCATCTCCGGGATCTGAAAGCGGTGTTTGATATTATGAGAAAACACCAATTAAAAATGAATCCAACTAAGTCCTTTCTCGGTGTTTCTAGTGGCAAATTCCTTGGTTTCGTTGTTACATCCAAGGGTATTTATTTAGACCCTGAAAAGGTAAAAGCAATTCAAGAGATGCAGCCACCAAGAAACCTTAAAGAACTTCGTGGACTACAAGGGAGACTAGCATATATCCGGAGATTTATCGCCAACCTTTCAGGGCGGTGCCAACCTTTTACCAGGCTAACGAAGAAAGGGGTGTCGTTCGTTTGGGATGAAGCTTGTCAACAAGCCTTTGAAGATCTCAAGAAGTACCTCACAAAGCCTCCGGTATTGGTAGCCCCTATATCGGGAAAACCATTCTTAATATACGTTCGGGCAATGGACCATTCACTTGGTGCCTTGTTAGCCCAAACCAATGACTCCGGCCATGAGCAAGCTGTTTACTATCTTAGTAGAACTATGGTAGGTGCCGAACATCGGTATACTCCAGTAGAGAAGGAATGTTTGGCCCTGGTATTCGCAATTCAGAAAATGCGGCATTACTTAGTAGGCCAGACAATCCATGTGATTTCTCGGGTAAATCCTCTGAGAGTGCTCATGACCAAGCCTGGGTCACTCAATTGCAGGTTAGCAAATTGGTCAATCCTCCTATCGCAATATGACATGCGATTTATACCACAAAAGGCGATTAAGGGACAAGCAATTGCTGACTTCTTAGCAGAGCATCCTGTCCCGCAATCCTCGAAACTTTATGAGGATATTCCAGATGAGATAGTGGAAGCCAATATGGTCTCTAAAGAACCGATTTGGCAGCTGTTCTTTGATGGAGCAGCGAGAAAGAACTCTGCTGGAGTGGGGGTGGTTCTAATATCCCCGCAAAACCATGTGATCCCCCGAGGATATTCATTAACTCAACCATGTTCTAATAATGTGTCCGAGTACAATGCATTATTAACGGGATTGCGAATTGCCCAACAGCTGGGGGTCCGACGTTTAGAGGCCTATGGGGATTCCAAGCTCATAGTAAATCAAGTAAGAGGAGAATACGAAGTTAAACATGAGCATCTCGTACCCTACCACAAAGCAACAATAAAACTTGCCGACTCTTTCGAAGAATTTTATATTGACTATGTGCCACGGCACGAGAATGCATATGCTGACGCCTTGGCGTCCCTCGCTGCTACATTAGCGCTCCCTGCTAAGTCAACTAAAAGTGTTGAGGTTGGAAGCCGGGAGCTCCTTTGCCCTGAAGAAATACTCGAGGCAAATGAGGTCCATGTGTCAGGGATGAACTTCGAACCTAGAGATTGGCGGTTCGTATTCGTCGATTTTGCGCTCTACGGGATGTTACCCGAAGATCCTAAAGAAGCCGCAAAAGTAAAAAAGGAAGCAAAAAAATTCTATTATAATCCTGAGCTTAGTTCCTTATATCGGAAAATGTCAGGTGGAGTTTTACTTCGGTGCTTATCACAACAAGAAACACAAGAAGTACTCAAAGAAGCGCATGACGGGACCTGTGGTGCTCATCAGCCGGGACCTAAATTGGGAGACCGGATAAAGAGAATGGGTTACTACTGGCCGACAATGATGTCAGATGCCATGGCATATGCGAAGAAATGCCATGCATGTCAGGTACATGCGAACTACATACACCAGGCCGCAGAGTACCTACATCCAACCACAATTACATGGCCATTCGAGACTTGGGGAATGGATATCATTGGTCCCATTGCTCCTCCATCTTCTCATGGACATCGGTTTATACTGGCTATAACCGATTACTTCTCGAAATGGGCAGAAGCTGTCCCTTTGCGAGAAGTAAAAACGAATGATGTGGTCAGTTTCATCAAACACCACGTTATTTATCGCTTTGGTGTTCCTAGACGGATCATCAGCGACAACGGCCCTCAATTCACTAGCAGAGCCTATACTAAATTCTGTGATAAGTTCAGAATACAAAACATATTTTCGTCTCCATATAATCCGGCCGCAAATGGTCAAGCTGAAGCATTCAACAAGACCATTGTGAAGCTTTTGCAGAAATTTGTCACTTCAAGTCAGCGTGATTGGGATGAAAAATTGGGGGCTTGTCTGTGGGCTTATCGCACGACGGTTAGGACACCCACAAAGAGTACACCATTTTCTTTAGTATATGGTTGCGAAGCTATACTACCTCTAGAAATTCAGATTCCTTCTCTTCGGGTGGCATTAGCTACAAGAATGACCACCGAGGAAAAACATGGCCAACGACTTCGGGAATTAGAAGCATTGGATGAGAAACGCTTAAAAGCTCAACAGCAAATCGAGCTTTATCAGGCGCGAATATCTCGGGCCTTCAACAAAAAGGTGAAGGAACGAACTTTTAAAGTGGGTGACTTGGTCCTAGCAGTCAGGCGTCCTATGATTCTCACGCATAAAACCAAAGGCAAGTTTCAGCCGAAATGGGAAGGCCCATTTGTAGTGGAGACAGTCTACTCAAATGGAGCATACCGGTTGATTAATCAGCATGGAGATCGAATGATGGCACCCATTAATGGAAAATTTCTCAAAAAATATTATTCTTAAAATAAAAAAAAAAATTTTACCCAACGCCGACAAGGCTACGGGAAGAGAATAAATTTCTCGCCAACCCCATCATACTGGGGGTAATAAGTATGAACTGCCCAACGCCGACAAGGCTACGGGAAGAGAATAAATTTCTCGCCAACCCCATCATACTGGGGGTAATAAGTATGAACTGCCCAACGCCGACAAGGCTACGGGAAGAGAATAGATTTCTCGCCAACCCCACTATGCGGGGGGTAAAAAGCATGAATCACCCAACGCCGCTAAGGCAAAGGGAAGAGGAAAAGTTTGGCATTTAAGCCCAAATGAAATCCTCGACAACTCGCCATGCTGAGGGGAATAGCATGGCTAGCCCAACTCAAACGGTAGTTGGTAAAGGCAAAATCAAACCCGTTGATAGCTGGGGGTTTGCTAAAAATCCCACGACAAATTTGTCACAACAGTATTCTTATCCGAATATAAGAATACATCACTACCCAACGCCGCTAAGGCAAAGGGAAGAGGAAAAGTTTGGCATTTAAGCCCAAATGAAATCCTCGACAACTCGCCATGCTGAGGGGAATAGCATGGCTAGCCCAACTCAAACGGTAGTTGGTAAAGGCAAAATCAAACCCGTTGATAGCTGGGGGTTTGCTAAAAATCCCACGACAAATTTGTCACAACAGTATTCTTATCCGAATATAAGAATACATCACTGCCCTAAGCTGCTAAGGCAAAGGGAAGAGGAAAAGTTTGGCATTTAAGCCCAAACGAAATTCTTGACAACTCACCATGCTGAGGGGAATAGCATGGCTAGCCCAACTCAAACGGTAGTTGGTAAAGGCTAATCAAATCCGTTGATAGCTGGGGGTTTGCTAAAAACCTTACATTAGATCAATTCTTTATTAAGATAAGATTTTACCTTTGTCAAAAAAAAAAAATCATACTTCATCAAGTCTAAAGTTACAACGTCTGATGAACATAATCTCTTTAGGTCGTTAGGTTAAAAGTTTTCTCTGACGACAATCATCTTTCCTATCAAGTTAACAGTTACCTCTGATAGTCAGAATTTTGAGACCGAACACGTTAACAATTACCTCTGTTTGGTCAGCTCCTTCATTCCTATCACGCCAGATCCTCTGAATAGGTTGAGCCCCAAGATATGTTTAATAATACCTCTATCTTTTTCTAACCCGTCATACTAGATGTCACTGAACGGTTAGGATACTACAAGCACGTTAAAACTATACCTCTGTTTGTTATTCTATAAGCACGTCAACATTGTACCTCTGCTTGTCATCCTATAAGCACGTTAACATCCAACCTCTGCCTTACTTTTTGTCTTTAGGCACGTTAATATTATACATCTGCCTATGTTCGTAAATCCTAATTGATCGCACTATATGTCGCTGAACATTTAGGATTAAATTTATCTGAAAACCCTCACTATCAAGTCCTGAACCTCTGAATAGTCTGAGTTATTATACATGAAAGTGTATAAAAAGAAGAGGTAAAAGAAAGGATAAAAGAGAAGATAAAGATAATAATAATGATGATATAGCAGCACATAGCGAAGTCTTTCTTTCTGTATGATTACAAATAAAAAAAAATATAAATAAATATATATATATATATATAATAATAATAATAGTAACAATTACTTTTGAGATAAAGCCTTCAAAGCATCTTCCACTTCCTGCAGCCGTCGGTGGAGACTCTCTCTCGCTGCCTCTAAAGCTCTCCTCTGCAAGTCCATTTCATCCATGAGAGGTTGTTGTGCAGCCCGAGTTTGGAGTTCTTCTAACTCCCTGATGCCGACAGCGATGTCATGTTCGGTTTGATCCTTTTGCTGTGAGATCTCAGATGCTCTGCCAGAAATATTTTGAATTTCAAGTTCAAGATTAGTAATTGAGGCTTGAGCCTTGGCGATGATCTCCCGCTCGCGGTCTACGGAGTTACGGCGGTGTTCGATATCATTCTCCATCTGGGTCAGATCCCAAGTCAACTTCTCTGAAGAACCTTGGAGTCCCGCTACGAGTTGGGCCTGGCATTCTATATTCTGCTGAAGTTCGGCGTGAAGAGCCAAGTTTTGGGCTCGTAAGCGAGCCACTTCTTGGTTTGCTATCTCGGCAAGATCGGCCTGGCGCAAGCTGTTGAGTAATGACAATTGGACCTCCAACTCGTCCCATCGAGCCCTATAAGGAGCTGCTCGCTGCGGTCCTCCAATCCTCGTGATATGGTCTAGGTGACTCACCATGAGAGGATGAACCTTCTCCAGAGAATCCTCTCCGTTGAGAATCTCCTCAATGCATCCATAAAAAAGTTCAAGAAAGAATTCGACATTGCGACTGATGATTCTTTCACTAAAGCCGGAGGTCGAATTCTGCTTCAAATCTGTTGAGATTACAGGTAGAGGATGTATGGATGATGGAGCGACCGTAGGGAGTACTGATGATATGTGAGATTCTAACAATGGAGTTGCCGCCGCATCTAATAAATTGGTCGCAACTCGCGCTGGAGTGGTCATCACCTCTGCTGTCGAGGTCGCCAATGTTAGCGGCATGGCTAATGCGCCGCACGTTGGTTCCATGGCGTCAGAATGTGATGAAACCATGCATGTCGGCAAAAGAAGGCTTTCTGTGTTCACAGATATTACTAGAGCCTCTGCAGAAGACATGGAAGGTGCGCTAGCATCACCTGCGTCTGGTAAAAATAGAGCGGTCGTGTATCATAATCAAAAAGGTTTGTGCAAAAAAAAAAAAAAAAAAAAAAAAGAGAGTATGCAAATACCTGGTGGAAAGGTTACATTGGTGGCGGCTATGGAAATAGAACCAGATCTCTCAGGTCTATCCGCCTCTGAGACCTCCAAAGGGAAGTGAGAGGCTTTGTCCATGCTGGGTTGATAGAAGTAGTCACTGTCGAACTCTCCATCAGAGCCTAGACCGTCAAGGTCACAAATGTCCCCACTTACACCAGAATAGTCCACAAGATCCAAAGAGTCTGATCTGGCAGTCGGGGAGGCATGGGTCGTTGAACCTTCACCACCTGAGATACAAGCAAATATGCGTTAAAAAAGAAATGGAATGAAGTCCAAACCTTAAAGAAAAAAAAAAAAAAAAAAAAAAAAAAAAAAACGCTCACCAGAAGAGACAAGTCTTGGTGCTGAGCTAGGCAAAGCGGCTTCGCCGGGAGATGACAAGAAGACGTCTAGTGCACTATTGTCCAATGCAGTGCCCGTCGGCTCCGCAGCTCCTCTATCCGGGATAGTTGGATCACTCCTGCCAGGATTTGCAGCCTTAGGGACTGGATTTACGGTAGCAGGTGTCTCAAGAGTGGAGAAGGCGGCAAAACCATACATCCTGGCAGTCTCGCTAGAAGAAGTCGGTGTGGGTGTAACAGTAGAAAAGACCGGAAAAGTTGTAGTAGACAAGTGTCCTCCTGACGCAAACATCGAAGTGGTAATAGGAAAATCATTCCTAGATGAAACGATTGACGGAACTACAGATGTCGCGGTTGGTAGATCTGAATGACTCGTGGTCGATCGATCCGGTTGAGTCGTGGTCGGCAGACCGAAACGACTAACGGTTCGTCCTACAACCGAATTGTCAACCCGAGCCTGAAATTTCTTCTTCTTTTGAGGAACGTTGACTCCTCTGGGATTTGAGCGCTTCGACGCGGATCTACCTCCATGAGGAGAAGCTGGGGTAGAAGTACCATCTTGTCCATCGCCATCATTGCTATCAGGACTAAGAGAGGCGCCTATGGATTGGGATTCACGCGCCAAGCCCTTTTTCGAGGATCTATGCGATGCCTCAATATGCCTTAAGAAGGAATGATTAACCTGATAGTCGCCAGGGATAATATCTGCAAGATGATACCAATTGCAGAATCCCATTGATGCAAAAAGGGAGGGTGACTGGCTTGGAAGGGTAAAAGATGCCTTTGTACCTCCAGCCGCAAAATGGTACCATCCTCGTGCACCCTCGAGAAGATTTCCCTCACGACGGAGATAAGAGTTCGGATTGCCAACATATAGCTGATCATATCCGAACTGACGTGCGAAGCGACTGGGTGTATAGGACTCCATGAGGCAAACTCGACCCTGTCGAAAAACCAGATGACTTGGCCGGATGCTAATAAGCCACCAGAAGCAACCCGATGGCAAGGATGTATAGCCATCATTTCCAGAACTATCTTCAAATTGGCTACTATAACTTCCTCCGAGAAATTTTGGGAAACAACGGTAAATATGGTAATTTTGATGTCGCCCAAGGATTTGCCGAATCTTAGCCATGTACCTCCCATTCCATGAGCAATTTTCGAAACGCTGTACATGAGGAATGACATGATCAATAAGTCCTGAAGGAGAAGTCATCAATTCTGGACAGTGTAATACGAACCAAGCCATTAGATAAGTGAATGGCAGGTCGATGCGTGGATTAGGCGTTTTGAAGATAGTGTTACCACCCTTATCTTCCGCCTGTTGGACTTTGCAAAATTGGGCAATTATGTCCCTCAAGCCGCGTTGCAAACTGCAAACCATAGCTGGTAATAACCCCAGAGGCTGGCCAAACGCTAACAGGACTGCAGGGTAAATAACATCAACAGTAACGGTTTCGCGGCACGAGGTAGGCACTACACAGCGCTTCAACCACAACATTAGATATCCGGCGAGAACAGCATTGTCTGATATGGGGGAAGCTGCTTGGTAGTGATAACTTTCGAAAACAGTCTGAGCTTTGAACCCGTCTTCATCAGATTCTGCAGTGTAGGTAGTTGCAAAGCAGGTGCCAATCCTCTCATGGACAGTATCCATATCGCAAGCAACCCGTACTTGGATGCTGCGCTCATATCTTTCCAGATTCTGAAATAGATACTCTGCCCATACCTTATGGTGCACCCCTTGATTTCGGGCCTGGCGCGCCCCTTGATTTCGTGGCCTGGAGATATCAGCACAAATGTTGTAATGACACATCAACTCCCAGTAAGTTGAGTATGCATTAGGAACAGCCTTGAGGCGAAGCAATTCCTTCGTATTCGGAACATACTCCTCATAAGGGGTTTCGCCTATGGATAATGCTGAAATCTCATGCATTTCGTGAAGCGCAAATCCCAATTCTCCAACAGGGGTGAAGAAGGTATTGGTCTCCGGATTATACATCTCCAGTATGCAGAAAAAGTGAGGAGAACTATGTGGAATTCCAAATTGCACGTTGCGCACCGCACGATAGAGGCCAAGCTTCTCTAAACGTGTCTTGAAATTTTCCAGAACGAAATGGGTCATCCGAGACCACCATGATCGCGAAGTGGAGTGAATCCATCCAGGAGTGCGGAAATCATGAGCTGGGAATTGACCATGGGCATCCGAAAATTGATTCATAAAGGTGTCTGCTCGTTTCGGGTGCTCTCCAACAGGTAAGTCTTTGCCGAATCTACTGGGCAACAGACCTGTAACATACTTTGCCGGGCCATCGACAAATGGACCGTTTCTGTTAAATCTCCCGGTCGCAACGCCATGACTGCTACGGGTAATTGGCCAAGACATCATGCGGGGATATGAAATCCGCTGCAGATAAGATAAAGAATAGCTGCGCTCCAGATCCGGGATAAACATATGGCGACCTCCAACATTGCTCAACCACTTGGCGTTGTCCCATAAATCTTCGTCTCGTTGGTTGACAGCATCCCCAAAAAGAAATTGCGGTTTCTTCAAAATCTGTCTATGGGCGCCTTCGAAGACGGAATCCGTGATTAATTCACGAGCTGTGAGTGGGTTGCAGCTAATAATTTTCTGTCGTCGATCTGCACTACTTCGCTCCTCAACCAAAGGGATGTGACCGTCAAATCCAAAGTGAGATTGATTATTCGGACTGCTCGAAAATCCGAAATAATTATTCTTGGACAAAGGATCCGTCGAGTACTGAACTGTAAAAAAAAAAAAAAAAAAAAAAAAAAAAAAAAAAAAAAAAAAAAAAAAAAAAAACTTTAGTCCAAAAAAAAAAAAAAAAAAAAAAAATGAACAGGGTAGATTTGTGAGATTTGTGATCAATCCTGTGGTCATCACTGTGTAGTCGTGCACCGCAAAAGCGATTTTAAAGTAAACGGATGACCGTTTGTTTACCTGATATCAGGGAAGAGAGATCAACAGCGGCGGTGACGCCTGCGTGTCGATCCTCATCGGCGATAACGCCCACTGATCGATCTTCAGCATTTAAATCATGTGGTTGCGAAGTACCTGCGGAAGCCATGAGAAAGGAGAAAGTAATCGTACAAAATAAAAGAACGAGAGATTTTCTGATTATGAGAAAAAAAAGTTGGAGATCTATGGGTATTTATAGTGAATTAGCGGGAGTTCAAATAGGGAAAGGAATCAAAATTCTGACCAAAATCAGAGTTTGATTAGAGTCCAAACAGGACTTGGATATTTATTTAAAATCTTTTTCCTATTCTAATGCTAATTCCTACTCAAACTAAGATCCAAATAACAAACAATCCCACTTAAAAAGAAAAAATCCAAAGTATTTTGAAATTCATTACAAATAAATTAAAGAATTCCAAAAACTTTGGAGGGGGTTATGTAGACACTAAAAATAATTAAATAAAATAAAATAAAAAATTATATGAAAACCAGGGAGAACCCAAAAGTGCAACCCGGGAAAGCTCCCGCGGGTTGCTACCCGCGGGAGGATCCCGCGGGTTGCAACCCGCGGGACATCCCGCGGGTTGCAACCCGCGGGACATCCCGCGGGTTGCAACCCGCGGGAGGATCCCGCGGGATGCAACCCGCGGGACATCCCGCGGGTTGCAACCCGCGGGATCTCCCGCGGGTTGCCACCCGCGGGAGCTCCCGCGGGTGGCAACCCGCGGGAGACTCCCGCGGGTTGCATCCCGCGGGAATTCCCGCGGGATGCAACCGCGGGAGCCTCCCGCGGGAGCTCCCGCGGGTTGCAACCCGCGGGAGAGATCCCGCGGGTTGCAACCCGCGGGAGAGATCCCGCGGGTTGCAACCCGCGGGAGTCTCCCGCGGGTTGCCACCCGCGGGAGCTCCCGCGGGTGGCAACCCGCGGGTTATTTTCCGTATCTTTATTTTGTTTCCTTGGCTGATATTCCGTGATCCGGTTTTTCAGGAGCGAATCGATCCGGATTTGAGGTTCTCTCAGTCTATAAAATACAGGATTGGAGTTGAGAGAGAGGGAGGATTTTTCTTTGGAGCCGGCAGAGCAATTCTTCACAGAGGGTTGAGAGATCAGAAGGAGCAGGTTTTCTTCACAGATCCCCTTTCAAGTTGGATAGTCAACGGAGGCAGCAACAAGACTCCACCGCCACCCGTACCCACACTTAAAAAGGGAATCCACCAATATTCCCGTTCTTGTAATTCTTCGGAATTTTTGTAATCTAAATTCCTATTGTAATTCATCAATTTTGCAATGGAATCAAAGGTTCAATTTTCGGGCGTACAATAATCATTCAAAGTTTATGCATACATCATGCCTAAAGAGTTTATGATATATCAAAAACTAAACAAAGAATATATTGTCAAACTATAAATCATCAAAGTTTCAAAATCATATTTGGCACCTAACAAGATAGTAAGGAACCAAAAATCATAAATTATATAAAACAATTAAGTTTAATAAAAAAAACTCATACCATTTTATCATCTAAAATTTGTTACCTCATCCATACCAATGAAGAAATTTAGCTACTCATATTTTTCATAACAATTGAATAATTGAAAAAAGTTGTTTCGCCCATGCTATCGACGAGATTATTTCTTAACAGAAAATATCGGCATGGCTATCGCTCTGCCGACACGTCGATGAGGCTACAACCCCATTGACAGTACTCTTCTTCGCTAATGCTTACAATGAAGCTGGTAGCGTTTGGTTCCTCTGTAGTCTCACTAAACCCTAATATCTTTTGAACTCGACCTCCATTCAGCTAAATCATAGACTCATTAGGAAGAGAATTCAATCATCTACAATTCTTGTTTTATAACCATTTCTATTTTTGACTTTATCCTCATCAAACTTTAGCTTAAAATTGAAATTTCTACTTAGCAGCAAGATTCTGTTCTTGAATAAATGAACCCATGATATTCTTTGATCCCGGAGTATAATTAAGTGCATCCCACGTTTGTTTGAAAGAAAATTCAATTATCTAACTCTAATTTAACTATTTTTTAATCCTAATTATATGAAAATATTAAAATTATTTAAAATATTTGAAATTGCATGATAATGAAGTACAATGATGGAGTTGTTGAAACTCCTTGTGGCTCACCAATTCCTTCACGAGCTTCGCCTAACATTGTTGCTTGCCTAGAAACTTTATGTCAATTTAATTTACATGATTTTCATATTTTTTAATTATCTAATTCTTATTTAATCACTCGAACCTGGTAATTGTATACATACATGATAACTACCTTTCTAACTTGTGTCTTGTGTATATGGTATATCAAGAGTATTCCTCTTGATTTGCCTGGACATATGGAAGCTTGACTTGCTTGAAATATTTCAATTTTGGATGTGATCTGATATATTTACTATGCTACCATGATACTAACTCTGCATGATACCACATATATTATAATATAAGTTAATTATTAATCATATAATTCAATAAGGTAACTGCGGATTATAGGGAAATTGAGAGGTGGATTTGTTAATGCATAATGTGAGATACCAAAGATTACTGCACTGAGATAGCCTCATATTGTTGTTAATCTACACTGCAGTTATAACCATGATAATCCAGCTTATGTGTGACGATAATAATCCAACTTATGTGTGACCATGAAATCTAGCAATGCCTGTGACCATGATATTTTGGCTTCACTATGGTCATATCGTAATCCTAGATTTACGGGATACTCCTATAATACGCGAACTTCTCCAATAATCAGTTTTGTCAAGTGATAGCTTAGTACTACATGGGAAATAAATACTTCGTGAGGTTGAGTTTATCACGTTAAACTTAACAAGCACTTCTTCTAATTTCGCCTGAAAATTCAGAATACATGTGGACTATTCTAGGTCTTATCCTTACTTGCATTGATTTAACTTACATGTCCACTCTATATCTCATTATATATGGCACTTACACCTTATATTGCATGAATATTGCTTATTATGATATACCATTCATCATGATTATTGTCATGCTCAGTATATATGTATTTCTTTCCAAGCACTAGCACCAAGTTTACTTCTGACTGGATTTAACTCCTAAGCTGTTCCTAGTTAATCATGTCAATCTAATATAATGCATCAAATTACACTTGTATCATCCTAGCTACAACTATATACTTAGGGTTCCAGCTCAAAGTAACCTTGTATACCTTTTTTCATGCTTTATGATTACTTCTAATCATGTTCAATTTTAGTAAGACGACTCAAATTATTTCTAATTTTATCTGACTCCCATATTATCTCCACATGTCAAGGCATAGAAAACAATGCAGTTGAATACTTCAAGAAGGATATTCCGACTACAGAGTTATACTTTCAGGAGTAAGGAGATTACTAGTAAATCGTTGAAGACTATCTTTCTGGATGTAATTATTACGACCCTAATCTTTATATTCATATATTGGTTTATTCTGCATAAGCCCATGAGCTCCATTATCATATTTTATGGTTTATACTTGCACGACACTTTATAAATCATACTTAGGAAAACTTAATTAAAATCAAAGTAAAAAAATCAACTTTTAATGTGTTTTATAATTGTGCATATTAAAAAGATAGGATAAATGAGAAAAATTGATTGTTAGTTTGTTCATCTAATGGATTCAGCATTTTAAGCTAACTTAGTATAAGAAAAACCAAGCCTTTTCAAATTAAACTCATATTTTACTTGCTAGAATTATAGGATTGGAAAGATAACAAAACACTTTAGATCTTTATGAGATGATTTATAAAACTCTACAATCGACATTGTACGCTTGCAATAGATTTACATCAGCAATCTCCTCATCCATAACACCAGATATGTTATTAACCCATTTTTAGATTATACATGCTTAAACTTATGTTTATCTTGACTTGCATATGTCAAACTGTGCATGGTATATGTGCACATATCGTATCACTATCTAGACACAACAGTTCTTCTTAGAATGACTATAATTTTTCCATTTTAACTCCGATTAAGTCCATTCTAGTGTCGTTGGAAAGATAATTTATTAACTATAATTATTCCAAAAGAAGCTAATCCAAATTCAGCCATTTTCCCAGCCAAAAATAACCTAGAAATTTCATCATTGCTGCTATACCAATTCCATGATTCAGCAAAAGTAAATCCATGGTAAAATGACTATATTTTCTGCTTTAAAACTTCAATTGAGCTGATTCAAAATTTGTTAGAAAGATAATTGAATTATTTAAAATAATATTTAATCATAGGCTCTAATTTTATTTTTATCTCAATCAAATGAAACCTGGAAGTTCATCAATTGTTGTTATACCAATCAACAACTTAGTAGCAGTAGGTCCATAACAAAACAACTATAGTTTTGTTCTAAAACTCTAATTAAGCTTATTAAAGATTCATTAGAAAGATAATTGAATTATCTACAATTTATTTTAAATTTTAGACTCCAATTTCATTTTTATCTCAGTCAAATGAACCATGAAAGTCAGATCCGTTATCAACCATACTTAGGCATATATGTTATATTTGTGTATATACAACTTGAATTATGATATAATATACATGTACACATATTCAATTACTCATGTCCTTATTTGTACATAGTTTTATTGCTGAAAAATAATGCCTCACATATGTAAATATGTTCTGTAACTCTTGTACTTGCCAGTATTGTCGTACATATTATTTCATATTCACATAATTATTGATACATAAATCCTTATTACATATATATATATATATATATATATATATATATATATATATATATATATATATATATATATATATATATATATATATATATATATATATATGAAAAACTATGTCATAGGTGGGGCCTCCCTCCTATGACGCTTAGGTGGACCAATAAATAATATGTTTGCATGTGTAGGGTTTTTTGAAAAAGGGCATTTGGTGGAGGGGTTTTTTTAAATATCGCTCATGTGGTCAATCCACATGTAAATATTATATTGGTCCATCTAAGCATCATAGTTGGGAGCCCCCTTCTATAACATAGTTTATTTTTTTTTCCATTTTCTCATATATATATATATATATATATATATATATATATATATATATATATATATATATATATATATATATATATATATATATATATATATATATATATATATATATATATATATATATATATATATATATATATATATATATATATATATATAAGGGATGACTATATATGAGCCGACAGCTCAGGTAATTACGTGTGTCAGCAGCGAAAAAGTAATAATATCATTATTTTTTTCAAAATTTTTTAGGTTAATGATCTCTACATTCTTAGCTTTCTTAATCATCAAGTAGATATAAAATGTTGTATTCACTGAAAACCGTTAATTTTGTATCTACTTGATGGAAGATCAAATCCAAATTAAAACTCTAGGTATGAGTGAATCCTAGGGGTTGAGATCATAATACAAAAGAAATCCTTTAAAAAAAAACTAATATAGATAGTGGAAATGAACCGCAGCTCAAATAACTCACGTGACGCGGCGGCTCATGTCTCTCTCTCTCTCTCTCTCTCTCTCTCTCTCTCTCTCTCTCTCTATATATATATATATATATATATATATATATATATAATGATGCATATAAGGCAACATCATAGGGAAGTTGCCTATGTAAGCTTCCAAAATCTCAATATAGAGTATATGTGAATGATCCGAACCATTGATTGTAATTTTCATGCTCTAAATAGATGGCATATAAAAAACCATGCGATTTAGACATTTATTTATCATCGATCAAGAGACTTTATTTATTCTATAGTTGAAAAACCATTCATTTTGTACATATCCAATATACGGTCAAAATATATCTAAAATACATAATTTTTTGTTTACCATTAATTTTTAATGCAGAAATCACAATTAACGATTTGGATCTTCTAAAAACACTATTTATGTTGGGATTTAGAGAGCTTTCATAGGCAATTCCCCTACTGCATCAACTTAGGTAACTTTTTCCATTTATCTCCATGATGACAGCTCACGTAAGTTGCCAGAATTGCAGTTCACTTCTACTACCTCCTATAATTTTTTTCTAAAAAAAATCTATCAGATTATGATCTCGACTCTCTAGGGTTCACTTCTACTACCTCCTATAATTTTTCATTGGTTTTAGTTTTAATCTGGTTATCTATAAAGTTAACACGGAATTAATGATTTTCAGTTAATAAAACATTTTATATTAATTTGATGAAAAGTTAAATGAACTCCAAGATTCATGAAATTTGACCTTAAAAAAATTAAGGAGGTATATATCCTAATTTGAGAAAAACAATTTATTAAATTACTATACTTTTGTTGTTGGCTCACGTAAGTTTTCCATAAATTACTATACTTTTTGTTGTTGGTTCACTTCTACTACCTCCTATAATTTTTCATTGGTTTTAGTTTTAATCTGGTTATCTATAAAGTTAACACGGAATTAATGATTTTCAGTTAATAAAATATTTTATATTAATTTGATGAAAAGTTAAATGAACGCCAAGATTCATGAAATTTGACCTTAAAAAAATTAAGGAGGTATATATCCTAATTTGAGAAAAAAAAATTATTAAATTACTATACTTTTGTTGTTGGCTCACGTAAGTTTTCTTGAATTGGCGGATACAGTAATCCATATATATATATATATATATATATAGAGAGAGAGAGAGAGAGAGAGAGAGGCATTACTGTAAGTGAGCCGCCAGCTCAGGAAAAGTTACGTGAGCTAGCGGCAAAATTATAATGATCCAATTAATTTTCTTTAATTACAATCTCAATCTCCTTAATTTCTTTCTGATTAAATTCGATAATTTTTAAGTTCATTTACCCTTTCATCGAATGCATACAAAATGTCTTATTCATTGCAAACCGTTAATTTTGTATTAATTTGATTGAGAACCAAATTAGAACTAAATCTTAAGAAATTATGTATGAGTGAACCCTAAGGGGTCGAGATCATAATCCAAAAGAAACTTTTTAAAAAGATTATTATAGATAGTGGAAATGAACTGCAACTCAGCTAACTTGCGTGAGCTGTCAGTTCATTTTCGTTTTTCTTATATATATATATATAGAGAGGAAACGGAAAATATACCGGCGGTGAAGAGAGTTCTTTCACCGCCGCTTAGGTGGCCCAATAAAATTATAACACGGGGCGTCATTCAAGATAACAAATAAATGAATTCTCTTAAATGACACCACGTGTAATAATTTTATTGGGCCACCTAAGTAGCGGTGAAGGAAACTTCCTTCACCGCCGGTGTATTTCCCGTTTTCTCATATATATATAACCAAGTTTGTTCTCGGCATAGCAGGCTTTGCCAGCGTGGCAAGCTTTGCTGGCACAGTAAATAATGTGCCGGCTGTAGCAAGCTTTGTCAGTGCAGCAAATCATGCGCCTGATGTGGCGAACTTCCCTGGTGCAACGAGCTTTGGCAACGCAGCAAATAATGTGTCTGGCACGAAAAGCTTTTCTGGTGTAGCAAATCATGCACTCGACGCAGCAACCTTCACCGATGCAGCAAGCTTTGTTGGCGCAGCAAATAATATGCTCGGCCTCGGGAATCGATCCCAACATAGTTCGAAAGGTTAAGATTTACGGAATCCAATTTCTTGGAAGCTACAAGTTAGAAGCCTTTCATTGATTTGGAATTGTCTTTTTGCTACCATCAACATGATTGATCGTGAACAACAAGATGGTAGCCCATAAATGCCAGGGGTGGACTCTACGGGTGAATACGGCTATCGACTCCTGCGGTTTTGTCCGACTCTGATCGAAATCGATGGGAGTTCGGTCAGAAAAAAATTTCAGTGGCGATCGGAGTCTTCTATCCACTGATACGATCGGACTAAACGTTCAAACACGAACTCCATCGCCGACTCCTGTGATTTCACCCGACTTTGACTGAAATCGGTCGGAAAAATTTTTCTGTGACGTTTGGAACTTTCTACTCTCGAATCTGATCAGAAAACTCCGATTTCCGACTGATCGACCAACTAAATATCACTAGTATACGCACTGGGGATTGTAATGCCCACAACCAACAGAGAATCGTCAGGCTCGACTATACTCCTACCCTCATAGGACTTATAGTTGAAAAAGAAGGCATTTATGCTGGCAACTAGAAGTCACTTGATGGAGGTAGCGATACCGCCTTACAACAGTTTGTCTATCACCTTCCATCATGAGTCGTCGTCAAAGGTAGCGACACAAATTCTGCCTGTGCGTCAACCAGTACAGAAAGTTCAGTCAAACAGCTAACAACTAAGTACATGGTCGACAATAATAAAGCAAGGTTTTATTTGATGGCTCGAAGCTCAAGAGCAGAACCTAAGAACTGTATAAGCCACATCGGATCAAATACAACTCCAAATCCAACATTACTGGTCCAAAAATCAAAACTGGGGATATGAGTAATACTCCCCTCGGTAGACATGAAAATGTTGGCAAAAGACCTTCAAAATCAAGGAAAAGCCAGAAGCTACCCTTGATTATTCCAAGATTAAAGGTAACCTCGTGGAAAGCATTCAAGCTAAAATCGATTCACTCATGCACATTTATGACTTAAAAGCAAGAGGTAATGCTACCCACACTTTGATTGAAAAGCAGGAGGATGGAGAACCTGTCCACGACTGGTTCATAAACTTAGCCCTCAGATGATCGGAAGGAGCATATGTGTCAATGTTGATCAAAAAATATAAACACAACTTGCTATCGACACAGCTTACTATCGAGCTAGAATCCTGAATTGGTGTCATCAAAGCTCATTCTTGGAAAGAACTCATCCACCAAGTAAAAATTGTCGAAAAATAAAAATATCAATCTAAACTTTTTGACTTATGCAATACTGTGCATAATTCATCGAACTTGCAGATGACGAAGATCTCCAAGATGAAGATCATACGCAGGGGTCCTATTTGATTATGATTCATCATTTGTTAATCAACAAGAAACATCAGATGAGAAAGGCGAAAAAATACCCAGTGGCTGCATATCTTCTCGAGAAATAATATTGAAATTATTCAGAGTAAATCAAATCTATCTCCCAACAATTTTGTCACGTTAAACTAAATCTCTGACAATTTTGTCATGTTAAAATTAAACCTCTGACAATTTAGAAACCTCATACAATAAAATCAACTTTTTCACTGTAGCCGTAGGCATATCTCAACATGTCTAACAAAAAAAAGACTAGTCATGTTAACACTATCCCTTGATTAAATTTCAAACAGGGTCGACTATAAGAAAATCCAAAGTCTTAACAACTAAGGAGGGAATTCAATGCTTAAATGGTAAAGGATAGAGGAAAATTTTGCCAACCAAGCTATAAAAAATCCTCGACGACTCATTATGCAAAGGAAAATAATATGACCAACCCAATTCAGATGGTAGTTGGTAAAGGGAATACCAAATCCATTTATAACTAAGGATTTGATAAGAAAAACCTATGCTCCCCAAATGTCCCATATCAAGTTAAACAATCTCTTTATTAAAATTAAACCTTTGACAAGGAAATATTATTCCCACTTGAGGTAACCCAGTTCCTTATTGGATACCCTATCAACTTAAGTTCTAATCTTTGACATCAAAAATTTCCTTGTCACTTTCCTCCCAGCAGAATCAGTGATCCTCCAAATTACTTGCTATATTAAAGTTATACCTTTAACAATGAATTTGAAATCAAATTTATACTCCCAGCAAGATGAAACCAACCAAATAATCTATCACGTTAGACACTTACCACACGCAGTAAAATTTGAAATCACATCTATTACCCAAAAACTTTAGAAGCGTCAATACTTACCATGTTAAGCTATCACCTCTGGCAGAAAAAATCAATTTCAATTCATCATGTTAACATGCTTAGGGAATACATTATCCCTCATACCTATGACAATTAAAAATTATCCTCTACTCTTTCAAGTTAACATTATAGCTTAGATAGGTTTTTTTTTTTTTTTTTTTTTTAAATCACATTGACATTACATTTCTAATTATCTAACTCTTGACATTGTCATATACAATAAGTACAAGCTTTGACAAGCAACCAATTTAACCTATCATATTAAATAGTAAACTTATGATAAATTTTCTATATTTCAATTGATTTTCTATATTGAGAGATTGTCAATCGTGAAACTAAATCTTATAAACTAGTTTCACCAGCATTTGCAACTCATCTTACTGACTTAGAAACTGTAGCTCATGTCTATGCCTATGTAACTCATGATACAGTTAATTTACAAAGACGTTCAACACTATATGGCTCCTCCTATAAGAAGGTTGTTCAGTCCTTGCTTCACCAATCCCTAGGTAAGCTATAAGTCGACTGTCACATGCCTGTTTGGTACCTAACAATTAACTCCGGCTTTGAAGGAAGATTTTTAACCTGCTTTGGAGGCTACACTGATTAGAGAAATAACAGGTCATGGATTGGCTGGAGACTAACGACCCAACCTGTGAAAGAAAATCAGTAGTCGTATGGTCTTAAGTATGCATCCTGACTTTATAATGGAAGTTCGATATATACTAGAAAGAGGTCATTTTCGCCTTCCTTCAAAAGAAGGACTTCCTTCTTCGGATTCGAGCTCAGAGTGATAAGGATAAAAAGGCAAAAGCTAGGAAAACTGTTTTAGCTTGACCATTTGGAATTTAAACGGATCACTGCTACTCTAATAGTTTGTTCAAACACTGTCTAGACCTGCCTTTTCATGGTAAGCAAACTTGCCCTAGGTTCAGTCACCACTGGATAGCAAATGAATACAAGAAGCATTTCTCCAGTGCTTCCATAGTACCCAAAGAAATGTTATAATTACAGAACTCATTCAAATGGAAAAGCATAGTTATCATCAAATAAACATCATTCACAGTATCATATTCTTTTTTAAGTAGAATTATCCCCCTCTTTCCCTTCTTCAATAAAAAAGCAAAGAAGCTGGTGTGGTTGTCTTTTTTGTATTATAGCCAGCAAAAGTCTTTCGACAGCGAAGGCCGAATCAATCCCCCTTTGCTACATTCAAAACTACACATCTAACAAATATTTTGACATGTTTAATTTACATATATCAAGTCAACTTCCGTTGCTACGTTCAAAACATATCTTTAGCAAATTCTTTGATGGGTTTAACATTATAACTACATCAAGTCTGTTAGCAAAAGATAACGGAATAATATTAATGCAACAGCCAGCGGAATCAAATAGTTAACTGAAGAGAAAAATAGCAGAGACAGAGAACACGCAGATTTAACGTGGTTCGGCAATATGCCTACGTCCACGGGGACACGATCGAAAAACTTCCATTATATCAAAAGGGAATTACAACTTTCTAGTTCTCAACCATAAGAAAAATCACAAAGAAATCACACAAGATTTTGAGATCAAACCCTAATCTCTTGTTGCAGTGATTTACCTCTTTGCTTCAACCACCGAAGAAAAACTCCGAAAGAAGTCCCGCCTTCTTTTCTTTTCTTCTATGCTTTTGGCTGTGCTGCCCTTCTACTTTTCTCGGCAAAAGCAAACAAGAGCAGCCCTTGATTATTTGCACTCCTGGCCAGCCGCACCAAAAATTATTTGCCTCAAATAATTTATTTGCTTTTCAGCTTTGCTTCGGGCCGCCACAATCAAGCAACAACAGCCACCTCAAGAAGAAAACTTTTTTTCGGCTTCTTTTCTTCGGCTCACCCAAAACCCTAGCACCACATCCCATATATATATTATATCATAACGGGTTTGGGCCGGTTTTGGATCCGTTTCGGTTGACCGAAACCCGTTTCGGCAATGGGCTCCATTAGCAATAATCTCCCACTTGGAGACCTATTACAAAAATTGTAATCTCTATACACGATAATCCTAGTGTCCAAAGTTTTTTACCTTGATCGTTTAAAGTCCCACTTTCAGCATTCAACACAAATGCACCAAAGTTGAGCAATAACTCAACTTTTTCCCATCAACCGGCTTTATCAATATATCTGCAGGATTTTTTTTGCCCTCAATCTTCTCCAACTTCAATTGACCATCCTCTAATAAGGATCTAATGAAGTGATATCTCAAGTGAATATGTTTAGTCCGTGAATGATACGCTGAGTTCTTAGCAAGATGAATTGCATTCTGACTATCACTGAACAACCTGCAATCCACTCCATCAAAACCCAACTCACTCATCAATCGCTGCAACCAAATAAACTCCTTACTTGCTTCTGTAGCTGCAACATACTCAGCTTCTGTCGAAGATAAAGTAACAATTGATTGTAATCTTGAAACCCAGCTTACCGTTGTCCCTTCTACAGTAAAAACATAATTTGTGGTGATCCTGCCCGCATGGTCCGAATCCACAAAGCCTTGCACATCAATGTTATCACCCCCAAAACATAAACAATACTTTGAAGTACCTTTCAAATACCTGAAAATCCACTTCACCGCTTGCCAATGTTCCTTCCCAGGGTTCTTCATGAATTTACTCACTACTCCGACTGCATGTGCAATATCTGGTCTTATACTCACCATTGCATACATGAGACTCCCAACGGTCGATGAATAAGACACATTTTCCATGTGTCTCGTCTCCTCATCTGTCTTGGCACCTTGCTCCTTTGACAGTTTAAACTGACCACCAAGAGCTGTAGTTACCGGTTTTGCATTCTCCATGTTGAATCTCTCCAACACCTTCTTGATATACCCCTCCTGAGATAACCACAATTTCTTATTTTTCTTATCTCGGGTAATTTGCATTTCAAAAAGTTGTTTAGCCTCACCCATGTCCTTCATAGAGAATCTCCCTGCCAACTTCCTTTTCAGATAATTGATTTTCTTCATGCCTGTACCTGCCACAAGCATATCATCTACATACAAAATAAGTATAATAAAATTACAATCCTTAAACTTTTGTAGATATACACAATGATTTGAATTGCTTCTGGCAAAATCCGAATCCAACATAAACTTGTCGAACTTCAAGTACCATTGTCTCGGCGCTTGTTTCAACCCATACAAGCTCCTTTTCAGTCGATATACCCAATTCTCCTTTCCTTTAACTTCATATCTCTTCGGCTGCTCCATATATATTTCCTCCTCCAAATCACCATGAAGGAAAGCAGTCTTCACATCGAGCTACTCTAAATACAATCCTTTCACAGCCACAATACTTAGTATTGCTCTGATAGAAGTCATCTTGATAACAGGTGCAAATATTTCATTGAAGTCAATACATTTTCTCTGACCGTATCCCTTCACCACAAGTCTAGGCTTGAACCTTTGTGTCCCTCCTGCCTCATGTTTTACCCTATATACCCACTTATTATGCAATACTTTTATCTTTTCCGGTCGCTTCACCAATTCCCATGTGTGATTCTCCTCCAAAGAAGAATCTCATCACGCATGGCTTGCTCCCACTTAAGACGAAATTTATCCTGCATAATCTCTTAGTAACTCTCTGGTTCACCTGCATCAGTATACAAAACATGATATAATGGAAGACAAAATTTTTGGGTTGTCTTCCTTATCCTCGTGCTCCTCCTCAAAGTGGGAACACTCTCTGATGAAGTACTAGAACCATCTACTTCAGTCAATGGCTCTCTCTCCTGTTCGGTCTCATCTGAAACTTGTGTATTCTCAGGTGTAGCCATTTCTTCCCCTTCAGATGTAGGTATTTCTTCTTTTCTTTTATCCATGGGATCCATCCCATCCTGTGGCTCATCCAGCTCCAAGTGCTCTTTCTCCACTACATTGTCACTCTTACTTTCCATTCGGTCTTTATACATACAGCCCTCATTAAATACTACATCTCTGCTACGAATTACCTTGTTATGCTCATAATCCCATAAGCGATAACCATATTCGTCGCCACCGTATCCAATGAATGCACACTTCTGAGATTTAGAATCAAACTTCTTTCTCATCTCATGATCCACATGTGCATATGCTATACAACCGAATACTTTTAAGAATGAATAATTTACAGTTTTACCAGACCACACCTCCTCTGGAATTCCTCCATCTAAAATACTAGCTGAACTTCTGTTGATCAGATAGACTGCCGTATCTACAACGGCTACCCAAAGTTGCAAAGGCAAACCTACTTATAGTCTCATACTCCGAGCTCCCTCCAAAATGGTTCTATTCATCATCTCAGCCACGCCATTCTGCTGCGGTGTCCTCGGTACAGTCTTCACTCTCCTGATCCCGTAGTAGAGCAATAGTCATTGAACTTCCTATTGCAAAATTCCCTACCATTGTCTGACAACAGACATTTCACCTTCAAACCTGTTTCATTCTCAACAAGAGCTTTCAATACCTTGAAGATATTGGATTTCTGCTTAAGTGCGAATACCCATGTTTTCCTGCTTGCATCATCTATGAAAGTGACAAATAAGAATTACCTTCAAGAGACTTCGCCGAAAAAGGCCCCCATACATCTGTATATACCAACTCCAATCTCTCGGTTTTCTTCTCCTTTCCATCCTTCATAATGCTAACTCTTTTCTGCTTTCCAAACACACAGTTCTCACAGAAATCAAAATTGGCATCTTTCATATCTGTCAACATACCTCTGGATTGCAATACCCTCATGTCGCTCTCGCTCAAGTGACCGAGCCTCTGATGCCATAAGGTAGCCTTCTCATTCTTCATGGTGGCTAAAGAAACAACATGATCCACCGAGCTTGAGAGTAAATATAGAGTTCTCACTCTCTCACCCTTGACTACAATCATTGCTCCTTTACTGATCTTCCACTGTTTCCTCTCAAATGAGATTTGATAACCTTCGCCATCCAGCTTACTAACAGATATCAAATTCTTCTTCAAATCTGGTATGAGCCTGACCTCTTGTAAAAGCAACTTTCCATCATTGTGTAATTTTAGCTGAATTGTTCCCTTACCGACAATCTTGCATTCCTGCCCATTACCAACAGTCACATGCCCAAAATCACCTTGGACATAATTCTCAAACCATTCTCTGCGAGCAGTGTAATGGAACGAAACCCCTGAATCCATAAACCACAGATCTGACCTCGATTCTGTATGAGCAGACAAACACAAGTCATCATACTCTTCACTTGGATTCACCACATTCGCTCATTCCTTGTCTTTGTTTGGACAATTCCTCTTCATATGACCCTCTGTCTTACATTTCTAATACACTAACTTTTTCTTGAACTTTCCTTTAGATTTTGATCTCTCTCTTTACTTCGACTCCCTGCTTAAACTTCTACCTCTTTCCTTCTTTCTGTCATTATCAACAGACAGAGTAGTACTTGTAGAAACTGTGCTCTCACCCATGCTCTTTTCATCAATTCATCATTCATGATTGTACACACAAAATCATCAAATTTAAGAGCAGTATTGGAAGAATTGCTGATGGCCATAACAACATTACTCTAACTATCCGTTAACGAACACATAAATCAAAGTTTTAATGTCATCAGTAAAGACAAAATCTAAGGATTCAAGTTGTGCCCATAATGTGTTAAATTCGTTCAAATGATTAACAACTGAACTATCAGAAGGCATTCTCAAGTTGAACAACTTTTTCATTAGAAACGGTCTATTTAAAACAGACGGCTTCTCATAAAATTTAGCCAACACTGACATCAAACCTGAAGTGGTTTTCTCCTTGGAGACGTTGAACACAACCTGCTTTGTCAGGCATAATCGAATCTGCGCCAAAACCCTCATGTCCAACAATTTCCACTCCTCATCTGTCATTTTTTCTGGTTTTTCTCCAAACAGTGGTTGATGTAAATTCTTTTGATATAAATAATCTTCCATCTGCAATTTCCACCATTGGAAATCTGTCCCATCAAAATTTTTAATTTTTCCCTTTTTATCTTCCGCCATAACTCCCACTCAAAATCAACACCGATCTGAGTGAAATCTGACCCGAACCAGGGCTCTGATACCAATTGTTAGCAAAAGATAGCGGAATAATACTAATGCAACAACCAGCGGAATCAAATAGTTAACTGAAGAGAAAAATAGCAGAGACAGAGAACACGCAGATTTAACGTGGTTCGGCAATATGCCTACGTCCACGGGGACACGATCGAAAAACTTCCACTATATCAAAAGAGATTTACAACTTTCTAGTTCTCAACCACAAGAGAAATCACAAAGAAATCACACAAGATTTTAGATCAAATCCTAACCTCTTGTTGCAGTGATTTAACTCTTTGCTTCAGCTGCCGAAGAAAAACCCCGAAAGAAGTCCCGCCTTCTTTTCTTTTCTTCTATGCTTTTGGCTATGCTGCCCTTCTACTTTTCTCGGCAAAAGCAAACAAGAGCAGCCCTTGATTATTTGCACTCTTGGCCAGCCGCACCAAAAATTATTTGCCTCAAATAATTTATTTGCTTTTCACTTTGCTTCGGGCCGCCACAATCAAGCAACAACAGCCACCTCAAGAAGAAAACCTTTTTCGGCTTCTTTTCTTCGGCTCACCCAAAACCCTAGCACCACACTCTATATATATATTATATCATAACGGGTTTGGGCTAGTTTTGGACCCATTTAGGTTGACCGCAACCCGTTTCGGCAATGGGCTCCATTAGCAATGAAGTCAACTTCCATTGCTATGTTAAAAATAATACCTTTAGCAAATCCTTTAACAAGGGTAGCATTATATTTAGGTCAAGTCAATTTCTATTGCAAAGTTCAACAATACATCTCTTGCAAACGGATCGACATGATCAAAGGTACACCTTTGTCAAAATTGGGTTCATCCCCAGAATTAATATAAGCAGTCACATCATATGTTACAAGGTAAAAGAAAATGAAATTATCAGATATTGTCATGTTCTTTATGTAAATAGTCACATCATACGTTACAAGGTAAAAGAAAATGAAAATATGGCATATAATTTCTTTAAATGATTTGACATAATAATAGAATAATAATAGAAGGAGTTCAAAGTATTTTGAAATTCAGATTTAGTTTCTTTCAATTTGAAATTACTTGAAAACAAACATAATTTGTTTTGTACATCTTATTAACAAAACAAGGACAAGGCATTACCATCCATTTATGCTAAAAAAAGAAATCATATCTGGAGAAGGTATAAAACCAATATTTTATTCCAAATGCTTTCTTTTCTCGTCCAGCTCAGTCCTAATTAATTTATTTTTTCTATGCATTTGTCTCCAGCATCATTGCCAGACACATCCACCCAAAGTTCTTCTTAGACCCCTCTCCTTTAGAAAAGGAATTTCTGTCAATGCATCTATAAAGCAACAATAAGCTTAGCACGCAAGCACTAACCAAAAAAATAAGGGTACAAAAAGAAAAGAATGCATATATACTACCTTTAAGAATAAGATCTGAACATAAACAATGCAATTTTGTATGATATGAGCACCAAGAAGTAGAATCACATGAATAACATCAAACAGAAGAGCCTTGGCTGAGATGGAAAATTAACGTTTTGAGAAACAGTACAAGAAAGCAACGGTTGAACATCAACCAATTTTCGAGGATCAAAATGCACAAATAATAACTGATTGTACCTGATCGATATCACCGTTAAAGGCTGCATGATGGTTAGACCTCACATCCAAGGTATGCTCCTAGCTGACAACAAGGAAGAAGTTCAGTATTTCTCTCCCTCGTAGTATTAGGAATTAAAAACATTAGCTAATATAGGTAGGGATGGTTATAGACGCGTCCGTGCGTCAATTTTTGGCCCGTTTTATACAAAATTTTGAATTAAAATGAATTTTTTATTTTTCTAATTCAAAATTTTATGTAAAACGAACCGAAAATTGACCAATTTACGTAGGGGTGGTAAGTGGGTCGTGCCTGACTGAGGCGTGCCGGCACATTTTTTTTAAATCTTTTTTAAAATATTAAATTCATTATTAAGTAAGTTTAGAAGAATAGTTAGCTTAATTTAATTTGTTTTAAAAAGAAGAAACGATAGTATAAATTAAATTTTATTATATTAAATCTCATTACATTGACATAGTTGCTTTATAAATCTCTTCGAAAACATACAAAGCTCGAAGAGAGAGGAGAGCACCATGACCGTCACGCTCAATTTATTCTTAGTATTTTTTAAAAAAGATTTATGAATTAAAAAAATGACATTAAAAAATTTACAAATGTAGAAATTACAATTAAAAAAAAAATACAAAAGTCTATTTTCATTTATTTTCTGGTGAGTTATCTATTTCTATTTCGTTGGATGATCCTTATTCTCTTTCTTCTGTTTCGAGTCAGTCCTTCAAGTAAACACACATCTTCAATGTGTCTGTTGCCATTGAGCTTTTCCATTCCGCCAGCACTTTACCATCTGCACTAAAAACAGAGTCTGATACTATAGTACACACCGGAGGAGTTAATAAATTATGTATCATGTTGGAATGTACATGATATATTTTTTTTTTCCTGTGATTCCACCAGGACAAAATATCAAAACCTTTATAATTTTCAGGGGTTACATCATCTTTATACTTAGCCCTTTCTAAATAATAATATAGTTCATTAAAATATGTACTAGATTCCCTAGCTTTTTTCAGTGAAATATGGATGATATTATTGGATTTCGGGTTTTCCTAGCAGTTGGTTCTTTTGTAGAGTGTGTTTTATTACCATACATATCTTCATATATTTGGTACATAATATCTAAACAAATTTTAATATCATTAATTAAATCTCTAAAATTATCTTCATAACACATATTTTTATAAGATAAATCTATTAAAATTTTAAGTCCCTCTAATTTACAACGTGGATTTACAACAGGTGCAAAATATAGTAAGTATGAATTTCTAAAATATTTATTAAATTTAGTTTCCATGAGTTGAACAATATCATCAAGTATTGGGTGATTTCTACATTCATTAAAAACTGAACTAATTTTGGTTAGATAATATAGTGCAATATGTGTAGTTGGATACTAAGTGTTTGACAGTACTCTAGTTGTAATTTCGAATTTGCTTAAAAATTTAGAAATGCAAATGATGTCATTCATTAATATCAAAACTACATATTGGTAATTACATTTCATTAAACATGTTTATTATATCTTTATATTGAATTGCCATATTTAATATTTTATATGTAGAATTCCATCTTATTTTTATATCTAGAGGTAAAATTTTAGGTGAGATTTTAAAATTCTTATATATTTGTTTAAATAATTGTCTTATTGGTCCATTAATTTTAATAAATAGTATTGTATTTCTAAGTTTAGTTATTGAATCATTTACTATTCTTAATTAATTTTGTACACATAAATTAAGTATGTGACAAATACATTTAATGTGAAATAATTTTCCATTTAAAATTGGTTTAGTAATATTTTTTAGAATTTCTATTGCGGACGTATTTTCGGAAGTATTATCCAAAGAAATGGAAAAAAAAAATTCTTTTTATTCCAAATGCCGAAAAAACACTAAGTAGGGATTGTGATAAATTATGCGCATTATAAGCGAATTCAAATCTCCTAAAACCAATTATTTTTTGTTGTATACACCAATCTTGATTTATATAGTGGGCCGTTACACATAAACATTGACAACTATTTAGGGTCTTCCAACAATCTGCGATTATTGCTACTCTAAAAATTAAAGATATTAAAATAGTAATTAAAGTTTTCCTCATATATTTATATATTTTAACTATGTCGGACTTACATGTAGAACGTAGGACTTTTTTAAATTCGGGAACAAAACATTTTTTTTTATAAATTTTTCTAATTTTCGGTATTCCGACATAGAAAAATGTTGTTTGTCATATACTATAAATGTTACTAAATTTTCTCTTGTGTTTATAGGATTATATTTAAAAGTTCTTAAAGTTCTTCCGTATATATTTATTTGTATTTGTTGTGGTTCATTTGGTGAATGTATTTTATCTAGGTGTCTTTTAAGGTGACCCGTTTAACTACCTAAAGGGAATAAGTAGGTTTTTTGATAATGTTTACACCTAACTTTTCTAACACCAATTTCCATAAATTTTTCAAAATGCTTCTATATGTCCAATCTAGAAGTCCTACAGGGGGTGATTGTTTAGGTTTCAGATATATTTGCTTCGGTTGGTTCTTCTTTGAGCATATAAAAGAATACTTGAGGAGAGCGTCTAAGGGTTAGCAAAACGTTTGATATTTTTCACTAGTTAAAAAAAGGAGAAAAGTAACTCGCAGCTAGAGAAAAAAAAACACCAGATGAGTATAGATCAATTTCAAAAAATCTCAAAAAAACCAAATAAAAAAACATCAGATTATAAATACCTTTTGAGCGGTGAACCACTCGAGAGATAGAGTAGATAGATGAATACTAGAGGGAGAAAGCCGGAAAAACAAAGAAAAACTTGCTTGAGAGTTGAGAGTTGAGACGTGCTTGAATCTTGATGTTGAGGTTTGGTTGCTTAAGGATTCTTGATCACATGATGTTTGCTTGAAACTTGATCGAATATGGTAAAATTTATTTGGAAGAATTTTATTTTTAGAAAATTTTGAGAGAATTAAGGATTGAACAGAGTTTTGAGATAATGAACTTGTTTGTGTGAATAATAGAAATGGAGGAAATAGGAGATTATTTATAGAGAAAGAAAAGTTTTTGCAAAAAAAAATCGCAAACCCCCCTCCAAACAGCCATTTTGACCGTCGGGGGAAAAATTTGCAAAATAAAATTGCAAGAATCCCCCTTATGACTATAAAAATAGCCGTTGGGGGCTCCATGCAAAAAAATTGCAAAAAGCCCCCCTAACGGCTATAAACGACTATTTTTTAAAAAAAAATAATAAATAGGCGGACCAAGTAGCATGGCCTGCCTGAGCAGCATTGTGTCGATGGCCCGAGCAATCTCCGCTCAGGTAGCCGGAGACCCGGGCCATGTCGGGCATGTGCGCGGCATGTGGCGTGCCCAACGAACCGTCCGGCTCATTTGCCACCCCTACACATCACCCCTACACATCCGCTGCTATCTTTATATATAATTATATAGGTTAGTTTCTTGAATACTAGCAAATGCTTTTTCCTTTTATGAGAAACATACTAGTGACGATGCTTGGAAATGTCTAAAGTTATGAGGCTTTAGGAATATGAAAAACATACCAAACATAATTTTTTAATAAAAAAAAACATCCAAATCCATATTAATTGCTTCAGAACGAAAAACAACTTCAAAAAAAAAAAAAAAAAAAAAAAAAAAAAAAAAAAAAAAAAAACTGCTTAGAGAAGTTAAGAAACTTGTTCTTTATTCCAATGACTCCTACATTTTCTTCTTCATCACCATGGTCTCTTAATTAAACTATTTCTTTCTAGATGTTGATCTCCAGAGAGAATAAACTAGATTCAATGATAACCAATTATCATCAAATTCATAACGCATGCATGAAAACTAGATATCACAATCAAAACAGGGATGGAAATTTAAAATGGAAAAAGTAAACACATTACAAAGTTTTAGGAATAAAGGTCGTGAATCCAAATTCTCTTCCCTTTGTATCAGACAAATTAAGGTATTCTTCAACCAACAAAGATTATGTTCTCAGTTAAATCATATATCAGTAACTATTTAGAAATTGGAACACATTTATAGTTGCAAAGCACATGGGCTACAACTCATAAGAAACATGTATGATTCAATAAACTCTTTACTTACCAGTCACGTCCAACAACAACAACTAAACCTTTTATCCCAAATACTTGGGATAGGCTACATTAATCGAAAGAGAATAACGCCGGATCGATCACACTGATAATCCTTCTTCATTCATTCATATCAAGTAATATCTCCTCATTTAAATCTCTAGAATCAATATCATTTCATATCACCTCCATCTATATTTTTTTCGATCTTCCCTTCGCTCTTTTAACTTTTTCAATATTAATAAACTCCCCTCATCGAACTTCGGTCTTTCCTTCGCTCTTTTAAATTTTCCAACATTAATAAGCTCCACTCATCGAACTTGTGCATTTGTAGATTTACGTTGCACATGACCAAACTATTATAAGCGATTTTCTTGTATCTTCTCATCTATAGAGATTACATCTATCTTTACACGAATATTTTCATTTCTCACTTTATCTCTCCTAATATTGCCGCATATCTAGCAAAGTATGCGCATCTCTGTTATACTTACCTTCTGTGAATGACGTTTATTTATACCCAGCATTCTGTGCCATATAATAAAACTGGTATAATAACAGTCCTATAAAATTTTCCTTTCAGCCTTAACGGAATATTACGGTCGCATAAAATTTTCGTTGCAAACTCTTCCATTTTAACGAGCTAGTTTACCATTCATGTCCCCCGACCAATTTTTCTATAGAAAATCTCATATAATCAACATCGAGCATAAAGTATAAAATGCATAAAAAAAAAAAACTTCATGGTTCATATACGAACTAACGACCAGTCATCAGATTCCTGAAGAACAAAAGGATTACTAGACATAGCAACTAAATCAGGAAAGAGAAAAAACTAAAGCACTCATTATTATGCAAACTAATTTTAAAATGCCTAAAGGTTAGTATATTTTAGTATCATCCAAAAACTAAGATAAATAACATCAACTAAAGCCATAGAATACAAACATGATTGATGGATCAGCAGACGGGCAGGAACAAAGCTTACCTCTTTCCTCTCCATATATTATGATGAACAACACTGAAATAATTTAAATAACGATATAATAAACAAAGACTAAACTAGAATAAGAGTTCAAGATAAGAAATTACAGAACTACCAGTGATGGTAGTTTAATCCATGATTTCTAGTATTTCGTTCGATCATATGTACAAGAGTGATCGCCAGTCCCCGCTTTCAAAGAAAAAAGACCATCAAAATGCAGCTGCCTTAGACAGGGTAACTTACCAACACGAATTCATCCGACTTGGTCTAGGTGTTCGCCAATTTTTCTCATTTGTATCTATCAGTCTCACAAAGCTCACACGTATTGAATGCTATAGAATTGACATAAGTGCAGGTGGTGCATGCCCATTGCCCATCTTCATGTACTGCGATGGCGCCTCCAAATGGAGCAATTTTCCTAATTCCCTTATTGATCTTGGCCTTGTTCCGTCGTGTCTTCCAGCTGTTCACTTCCTGCAACCCGTTCTCGAGAGCCCTAACAAGATTCTCAAAATAATTCCGTGTCACGGTGGTCAGCCAAACAAGATTACCGCGGAAATCTACGAACTCTTTCGAAGTTCCTGATAGAGTGCATTTACGATCAAAGTAAACTTCCAAGTCTATCTCCGCAGATCGATGGAGCCGTTCCAATCCAGCCTCCGCCTCCTCTTGCAGATACTCGAAAAACTCTCTCTTGGCCTTCTCCTGCTCATCAAGGTAGAATCCGTAGGCATAGGTCCATGTGAGCACTCTCCGACACTCCACTATCTGGTCCCATGCCTCAGTGACAAACTTGACTTGAGGCTCGGACAGGTCCAGCTTGTCCCTGAGCTTCTCCAGCTTTTCTGCCCGCATTCTCTCTCGATCACTGATGGCCTTGTTCAGTGACTTCCGATTGGCCGCCCAACGCTCCCAATAATGCGTGTATCGGTCAATGCTAATCTTTGCCTTTTTCCTTCTCCTATCCTCCTCGCAATGCTCCTCGCCTCGCTTGCCTTCTTCGTACCGATTGCAGCCACCGTATCCGTGAACAGACCACGGGCTGAGACACAACCAGCAGAAGTGAAACCCACAAGGAGGTCGGCATGTCATATGCATACAGCCACTGTTCTTCTCGATCGGCCTCTGACACTTGGGGCAGGCCTTTGAATTTGCCAGTATCCAGATTGCATTCTCAGATTCCGAGCCGTTCTTCATAATCCACTTCTTCACAGTCTCGCAATCCACCGGCCGATGAGCCTCCTCCGCGCAATTCCAGCAGAAAGAATGCCCGCACCTGCAGCAGACATTGTAGTTCTCGCTGCCTACATCGAAACTAACGATGAACTCGCATCCGCGGGCAGGGCACCACTTAGCCTTCTTATTGTCCTCGACATAAGATCGAATAAGATAGCGAGAGTACTTCTCTTTATCCTCTTCACACACCAGAGAGTCGACCATCTCTTGACGAACGGCGGCAGAGCACCGCGGATCAGGGCACCGCAGGTCCAGGCAGGCCGGCCCGTCGCTGATCGACGTGCCGATGTATCCTCTCCAGCATTCGCCGCAGAATTGATGGCCGCAACCTGCCGCGCTCATCTCGCGGCAAAGATGACTGTCGAAACAAATCTCGCAGACGGATTCATCCGCGGCGATCGCAGCGGGGGTTTCGATCAGGCCAACGGCATCCCGAACCTTGGCCTCGTCGGCAAACCACTCGTCGTGGACCTTGGTGACGTTCCAATTGTAGTGGCGGAGCAGCAAACAGGAATCGGATTTGGAGATCGAGAGGGTGGCCGACAGTTGACTCACGTCGTCGTCCTGGAGTCGTCGTATGTCGGCCTCGGTCAAGATGGTGTAGTTCTTCATGCCATCAGAGCGGGCTTCGCCGTCGCGATTCGCTGCGACGACGGCGAAGCCGTGTCCGTCCTCGTCTGTGTCTGCTTCAGCGTCGTCGCCGAATGAATCGTCGTAAGATTCGGTGGCGCTGGGCATGGCGTCGTCGGAGTGATCCATCGGATTCAGAGAAGGGGGAGGGAGACGATCGACAGTGAGGGTTTGTTTGGGGAGTTTGGATTTGGGGTTTTAGGTTTCAGGTGTCGGAGGATGGGGAGAGATTTTATAGAATGTGCGTTCTCTCCGAGGTTCGGAGATAAATTTTGTTGCAATATAATATAATATAAAATAATATAATATTATATGACTCGACCAAGATGGAGGAATAGTATTTAAACATGTCACTTTGTTTCTTACCGTCTTTCTAGAATTTATAAAAAATTATAAATTTATTATTAATTTTTGTGAATTAATTTTCTATCACTGTGAAAATCATTCGAAAAGAATAGTTACGATCGAGAAATAGGAATTTATTGAACAAAGTGGTGTGTCCGAGTAGAATTTCTCACAAATATTCTACCAACACAGAGGGAAGAGAGAGACTCTCACATTCACTCTTCCCAAGGAAAACTTTCAGTTCATTTATTTATTCACATAGCCTTGTTTAGGTATAAAATTAAATTTGAAAATAGATTGAGAGCGAAAATATAACTCTTGGTTTGGTTTTTGTTTCGTAAACAATTTTCTTACTTTCATTTAATTATGCAAAGACGGTATCTGCCTCTTAAATCTTTATAAATTATAATTTAGTCCTCCACATCTTCATATTTAGGATTTAGTCCCTAAATTCTTTAAATTACTACAATTTAGTCTCCAGTTTATATTTTGATCCGATTTTTTCGTTTTATCTCTGATTTCTTTCATTTAATTCCCCTTCCTTCTTCCTCCTCTTTTTTTTTAGTTCTTATTGTGTTCTCCCTCTTGTTCTTCTCTTCTATCTCTCTATTCATTTATTGGGTTCTCCATCTCTATATTGAAACCAAATACATTATTCTCCACTAAATTTATTTTACCTTTAAGTCTCAATATAAATCTATTTATTGGGTTCTTCCTCTCTATATATTGGATAAATTCATTTCTAGATGTAATACATTTAGTGGAGAATAATACATTTGGTCTCAATATAGAGATAGAGAACCCAATAAATGATAGAGAGAGAAGATAAAAAGAAGAGCGAACCCAATAAGAACTAAGAAGAGATGGGAAAGGAAAATTAAGTGAAGGAAGTCAGATGTAAAATGGAAAAATCAGGCCAAAATATAAACTGGAGGATTAAATTGTAGTATTTTAAAGGATTCGAGAGACTAAATTCTAAATATGAAGATTTGGTGGACTAAATTATAATTTATAAAGATTTAAAAAACAAATCTGTAAATACCCCTTAGAGTTATATAATTAGTTAAGTTTGAATTAAGAAGGAATATCCACCGCATCTCCACATCAGTTGATAACTGTTTTGGATAGCACTTTTAGAACCGAAAATAACTCCCCCCAACTAGGAATGGTATTGGACACGTCCCTGATCAAATCTTGATTTTTTTTTTATACAAAATTTTGAATTAAAAAAAATAAAACTTTTATTTTTAATTCAAAAATTTATATAGGGAGTGGACTCCGTCGACTACCATCTCTACTCCCAGCTATATTTAATTATAAACTTTCATAATAAATTTGTTGAACTATTAGGTTTCCTTTTGTATGTATAACAATGAAGTTATAATATTTACTTTTTAACCTAAAAATTCATAATATATATATATTTTTCAAAATTTTATAATATTATAGTATATAGATAAATATTGAAAATTTAGAAGATATTTTACATTTTTATTTCATAAGTTTGGTAGTTGGAAATTTCAAATATCTCGTCGGATAAAATAAACACGGAAGATCTTTTAAGTATGGAATAATTAGAAAGAGAGAGAGAGAAAAAAGAAATAAACAATGATGGTGAAAATAGAGTGGAAAAATTAGGAAATAAAAAATTCTAGTTCGAAATACAAATTCTAATGTTATAATGTTGTTTTTGATAAAATAATGATGTTTCAAGTAAGAGATTTATTTTCCAAACAACATTTTCTAAATTTAAGATTTATGATATCGCAAAATATCATTTGTATTTATCCAAATGAGATCTAATTAATGACGATTGGCTAATTAGTTATATAACTTTCGAAGATGAAAATTAAAAAAATAAAGTTGAAAGTTAAGATTTGATTGTAGTTTAGAGTAACATAATAATTAAAAAATCTTACCATTATAAAGCACCAATGATAAAAGTAGATTTTGTCTGGAGCAAATTCTAATCATCAATTCATTTAATTAGATGTAAACCATGCAAATTTTTATATTTAAGCTCATTCTTTAACTCTAATAATAATAAATTTAACTTTAATAATAATAATAATAATAGTTTTTGTCGAGAGCAAATCCTAGATGTTAGTGACCTTAATTAGATTTAAACCATTTAATTTTCAATAGTAAAACTAATCCAGCAGAGATTGTCTCGAATTGTCTACTTTAAACTCCTGGAGCAATTTCGCTCAATCTCAGTTATCAATTAGATTATTGGGCAGTTAAGATATATTTTAAATAACTAGAACTATATCTCTGTTAATATGTAATTTACACCAAAAAAAAAAAAAAAAAAATGTTTATGGTTACAGTTGAGAGTTGGGCTGGCCCATTACTCACCTGGCCCATTGCTTCCCACCCCCATTCGGGAGTTTCCAAAGGGACACACCATTTTTCTGAGAGTGTAATTTTAGTTCGGATTTTCAATTCGAACAGTTATTCAGTGGGCTCACTATAAAAAAGGTGTGCTTCTTTAGAAACTCTCCCTCCCCATTCTTCCCCGTCCAATCCAACTTTCCGCTTTTACCATTGCTTTTTTTTTTCCCCTCTAAGCTACGAAAAGAGTCAAAGACTAAAACTTGTTTTTGATCCTTGGATATTGCATTATTTCCAACTCATTCTTTAGAAATTCGTTTTTTCTATTAACCGGTAGAATTTATATCTTTATTAAATTAAGTCTTGTTCACATATCAACTTTCAAATGTAAAATTTTATCTTCGAATTTATATTGGTATAATACAGAACTTTTTATGGTTAGGATTTCGACTCACACCCTAAAAAGGGCACTCCGTCATTTGAACTCCTAATGAACTGTCTGGATAATTTGACTCCCGAATAATTCTACGTAACATATGGTTCAAATATCGAAGTCTGCCTACAATCTCTTCTTTGCATCAAACTTGAATAATTGATGCATGCAAACGTCTTGGAGAAGTTTTGGTACAACTCACCTCACCCAATTGATTCATAGATTTAAGTTAAACTTGCATTAGAAAAGATAATGAATTTGTGTTTATTTTTTAAATTTCAATAAAAGGAACTTAATGTCCATTTTAGTATAAAGAGAAGTGATGAGAGCGCCAACCTAACTATCATATATTAAGAAGATTGAACTTGGGAAGTTTGAGAAGACATTATAACAGTATTCTTACGTTTTCCCTCTAAAAAGAAATTTGAAAGATATTAACGTTAAATTTTAAAAGTTATTTACATGCCGCTTACGTCTTTTCTTTGCATGAATTTTGATAATAATATTACGGTCTTTATGTTTTTGTTATATTCATAGATGATAGCTTAATTGATTTAGATTATTATCGATATTTCTCTAATTTCATGAAGTTCGTCATGCAACCGAGCTAATTCTCTAATTTCAAGGATTCGTTGATATCTTCATGTAGGATTTACAAGTTGATGATTTTATAAAATAGAGTTTGAGGACTTACGAGCTCTTCAATGCAAACAAATACTCTTATATTAGTACTTGTAGATGATGAAGAAAGGTCAGACGACTTTTCAGATAAAGAAAATATAGACGATGATATACCAGCTGCAAATGGTGATTCACATATGCCGGAGGTAGATACCCAGGAGTGATCGTCCAGAACAACGAAAATTAGACTCCTCAGTTGATGACTGCGTTTGTTGTACTACTTACAAATGCTATATAATAGATCTATATTGTAATATGTAATGTGACTCTCATACCTTATATTTTATTTATTTTTTTACGTTTTCTACTATACACTATGTATCTGTTCTATTAGGCTGAGTTAATGGAACACGGGAGTAATAAAAAAAAAAGTATTGCTTTCAATTAAACTATTATTATCTTATCTAATCTTGCTAGATAATCACACAAACTTCATTTTTAAATAGTAATATTGTTTTACCTGATCTCTTTTCTCAGTCCTTCAACTTCTTTCACGAAAATTCTACTTTTCCAATATTTTTTGAAATTGGATATTGTCATTTATTAAGTTATTTTTAATTATTATTTCTAATTTCAAACACTATTTAACTTCAAAAAGAAGTTTCATCAATAGCCAATTTATATATTTTTTTTAAAGTAAAATTTTGAAAAGAATCATTCTTCTTTAGTATATATTAGTTACTTGTTGTGCATGTCTAACAAGATAAAGAAAAACAAGGCTATAGTTCGAACGTTCATGGGCAATCACCCTATCATCTTCTTAAAGTTGTGCTATAGCTTTACCTACATATGCTTCCACCATTGTTGAGTAGTCGCTCTAATCTAGAACGAACTGGACCCTATCGGTTATCTTGTCAAGCTTTGAGGATGAAATGTAGCTAATATTAGAAGTTTTTTTGGACAAAACGGCGGGTAGAATCCCACGGCATTCCATAAACAAGTAAATAATATAACTACAAAATGGTTCAGGTTCCCTATATATATGAGTGAACCTCCACAAAAAATAAAATACATAATAGAAAGTAACCGAAAAGCTAATAATAAAAAGAGTACATAATAAGTAAAAGTCTTCCCAATACAACAATCAATAAACTAATTTTCCTCGGCACGTCAAACCTCTCCATGAAAAAAAAACTATGACCTCCCATCAAATCAGGTCTGGAGAAGGAAGAGGGTCTCCGGAATTTTCTCTTGATGTTCCTCTTGAGATCTGCATACATTCCTTGTCCGATGGAATATCTGCCTACAAAATAACATCGTGAATAATCATGTGAATACAAGTATATAAGGAACGTGCTGTAAAATTAAAAATTCTATTATTTATTTCTCTTCACATATTCTAATATAAATCTGCTGCAAGAGTCCTAACCAATTTCGATGAATTACCATTAACACACAATTTGGATCCTAAACTGGAACAGGTTCCTGTGTTAATACTAATCCCAAACCTTCTAATACAATTCATCCATATTTCACTAGTGAAGTATCAATTCAACAATAGATGAACAGTGGATTCCCCATCCCTACATATTTGGACCAAAAGTTAGATTTGCTAGTTTAGGGGTTAAGTTAGATTTTTTTTTTTAGTCCAAAGGTGGTGGAAATAGACATCATCAATTGATCCTCCTTTTTAGTAATTATTTGTGTATGACATGTATCAAGCTTTAATTAAATTATCGTCTTTTGCAACTCTTTCAAGTCCTAATGGAACTACATATAAACTTATCAATTTGGTGATATTGTGAAAACTCATTTACCCCTATACCAACTTCTAGATTAGGCAATATTGGATGGAAATAAATACCAATTCGAGTTTCCAATCTCATTCAATCGATATTTAAGTTACCAACCTTTACTTCTCAACCACATGTTTCACCATTTTCTTTTATTTTCTCAGGCTCTACAATTATGATCCTTATCCTGAAAAATCATCTTCACGATGATTTTGGATGGGATTCAAGCCTCATGTGGATAAGATAGATGACACAAAATGATTTAGTTTTACATGGAATAAGTTAGAAGGTTGTCTGTAACTTAAATATTCATGTTTTAGTAACTTGTTTCTAATACCAAGCCCTTACCATATGATTATGAGAAATCCAAAATTATTTCTAACACATTCATAAAATCAGAAAAAAAGATAACATGATTCGATCACCTTCTTGAAAAATTATAGTTATTTATTTTATTTTATTTTTTAACATCACAACGGTGAGCTATTACCCTCCGCATTACATTAAAAAATTTTTAATATAACATAGCGAAGTATTCATAGACCCATACATAAGCAAAAGTGGGTCACAATATAGTACAGTGTAAAGTACCTACTATATAATGTTCAGAAACTAAAATATTACTCAGCTGCAGCTATAAATGCTGGTGGGAGACATCCACCAAATCTAGTCCTCCTCCTCCTGAACCGCACGAGTTGCTTCTCCCGAATCAGCTCCTGAAATCGTCGCTTTCTGTAGCGATAGTTATTTAATATTTAGTATGAGAAATTTGTAGAAAATGGTATTGCCGTATAAGTTCATATATAGCATCACTTTACTATGAGTCATTTGTAAAAATTCTGATAACACTTACGTAAGTTAAATTTTCTGTATAACAATATTCTGTCATTATACAACCTGAAACAATGTTTTCTTGTCATCATATCATATTCTTATTGTGAACAATATTTTACATACGACAAGTATTTGTCCTGATGTTCTTTGTATTATATATGTTTCCTTTATTCTCTTTACGTAATTTTTTTTGTCCCCTATAGCTTTGCATACTCTCATTATAAAAATTTATAATATTATGATAAATTGCATATTTGAATCATGTTACTCAACATTTACATAGCTCTCTAATATCATAAAATTATAAAAATTAAGAATGTCTTGCAAATTTTAATATGTCCTAGATTTTTGGCATTTCTTAAGCACTTCTTATTTATCTACAGATCACCTTGGATATTTCATTTTTATTCTTACATGTTTCTTATAGTGTTGTCTTTGCATCATTAGTTGTTATCAGCCTTCAATTTGAATTTACATAAGCAACATATGGATTCCACATATTCATCATCTGTATGGATTTTAAATATTCATCATTTGTATGCGAATGAGTCAATTTACTTATCCCTCAGTCTATTAGAAAACTATTTCTCCGGAGACTGTGAAAAATGTTCCTCTAGAAATATTCATGTTATTGCTTCGACTTATATTTCCTAAACAATGGATCACACTCTAATAACTCTAAATAAATTAAACATATGCATTAAGATACAAAGATTTCTTATTTCACAATAGCAAAATCACTTTTTCATTCTTTTATATATTAGGAGATATCATCTAAAAAGGAAAATACTCCATACTAACCGATTCAGGTTCATTACCATTGATTCTAGTGCACTAGATCTTGTAGAACTCATAAATGGTACATTATCAGTTAGTATTACACATAATAAGTATTATAGAAGCTTATTTTATTAGATTAACTCTTCATAGACAAGTTGGGATTACGATCCCAGGTAAGATCAGTTCAAGATACTGGGATCCTTCTCTATCAGATAAAGATGATTGTTGCACAAAATATGCATTTTAAGTAATTGTATTATAGATTGTGTATCTATCTATATGAAGAAGAAATAATGTAAGAAATGTGATTTCTATTTGTACAAATGATATTTCGGACTTGGAGTGAGCATAAAGAAATTAATGGCATTTTATCTTATAATTGTTTTGTCAGATTGGTCTCTCAAGATCTTTGGTTTTTACCTGAATCTGAAAAAGTGGAATCACTTCTTGTTAGAAGAAATTGATGGGTGTTGTTCCAGCACAAGAGCTAGACCAACCAAAAGGTGTGCTATTGTTTTCGGTGAAATTTTCTGGTTCTCTTCATTGCCACATATTATAATAATCTTCAAAAATTACAATAATCTCAAAATTACAATGAAAAGAAAAGTAGAAAATAAGAAAAGATATTTATAAATTCATCTCTCTTTTTACAAAAGTAGTGGGCTCTTCTCGTGACTATGGGGCGTAGACCTTGTACCCGTTGACTATCCGACAGAGAAGGGAGCAGCATGACAACGGCCGATGTGCTAGTTTTTCTTGAATTACATGGCGACAGTCAATTTGCTAATTTTTATGAATGCGCCTAGGCACGATTTGGCCAGATGACCGGCACGCACTCGAGAGCACGTCGAATGGTTGATCTTGGGTCTCCCCAAAGGTGTCTTCCACAATACCTCATGACGTCTATTTATAGACACAAGTTGGGTGTCACTTGCCTTATAGATAAGGATGAAAATATAGTGTAATCCAATCAAATATTTAATTTAATTTTATCTGATTTGATTCAATGAGTCTGGTTCTCATTTGATCAGAAGAAGATTTGGCAGAATATCTAAGATTTCTAGTTTAATTAGATTATATTTAATTTGGATTTGACTAGATCTGAGATCTCCATCCACTTTGATTTTATTTGGATTCTTTGAGATATTGGTAAATGTGGGCCCCCTCCTCATCAATTTTTTCCTGTCAACAAGACCCCCTCCAAAGTTTTCAAAATATCATCATTAGTTTGTAACGAGTTTCAAAATACTTTGGATTTCTTTATTGTGATTTTGCCATGGGCTTGAACCATTCATTGATCGATGAGCTGTGCAATCAATGACTGCCAGAGGAGATAATTAACGTAGAAGTCTTGGGTGACTTGTTAATGTAATACTTTGAGGGTATCGTTTGGTCGTTCTTCTTGATATATCTTATTGTTAGCATCTGATCTCTTTTTTTTCTTCATGAAATATCCACTTTACAATGATGAATTTTGTGCCTGCTCGTTTCTTCATTCCTACAAATATGAATAAAGAACTCTTTTAGTTTCATGTCGCTTACTTTCATAATATTTGAGCAATGGGTGTTGATGGTGATGGAATGGGAGTAAAGTGACAATGACTTGATGGTTTTGTATACGATGGCAATGGTGTAAATGGTATATAATAATGGTTTTGGTAAACGATTGATTTTGAATGAGAGGTGACTCGCTTGGCTAACAAACAGAGTTGGTGATTATTGGATTGAGATTGAGGAACCATTAGCAGAGGTGTTCAGAAAACGTACCCATGAAACTTTAACGGAGGTGTACCGTTAAGCATATTAAGATTGCTTGACAGTTTAATGGGATACCTCTCCCCTTTGCCTTTTCGGCATCGGGTTGTTTCTACCCTAAGTATGATAAGACTGGTCGAGAATTTTAGCTTCCTCTTGCCCCTTGCCTTGAGGGCGCTGGGCTATCCGTACATTCTTCTTTATCATAATGGGTATATATTCAACAGATTGTTGGATTGTGAGCAGGTGAGGGTAAAAAAACCATAGACAGAGGTATTCAGAAAACATACCTATGGGGTCTCGATAGAGATATTTAGAAAACGTATCGTGGTGACTAGATTAGAGTCAGAAAACCACGAGCAGAGGTGTTCAGAAAATTTACTCGTGGGGTCTTGGCAGAGGTGTTCAAAAAATATACTAAGGGATTTTGGCAGAAGTGTAGTGTTGAACATACCGAAGGGGTCTCAGCAGAGGTGTTCAGAAAATGTACTGAGGTGACCGTGTTAGGGTCGGAAAACCATGAGCAGAGGTGTTCAGAAAACGTACTCATGGGGTCTTGGGTATTCAGAAAATATACCAAGGGGTTTCGGCAGAGGTACGTACTTTTAAACATACCGATGGGTCTCAGCAGAAGTGTTTAGAAAACGTACTGAGGTGACCGAGTTAGGATCGAAAAACTATGAGCAGAGGTGTTCAGAAAATGTACTCGTGTGGTCTTGGAAGAGGTGTTCAGAAAACGTACCAAGGGGTTTCAGTAGAGGTGTACTTTAAACATACCGAGGTGATTAGATTTAAATTATGGAGTACCTCGCCTGGTTGATAGACAGAGTCGATGACTTGCCTGGCTGACAGACAAAATCGGTGATCGTGTTGGGATCATAGGTTACATTATTTGTATGATTATTCAAATCTTGTTGTTAAAAGTAAGATCTTAACACAACAGGTTTGATTATTTTTGAGATGAGATGGTTTTGAATCTCGCTATCAAAGATAATAGCTTAATATTACAGGTTTGGTGCATTGAGATGAGATAATTTGAATTTTACTGTCAGAGATAATAGCTTAACATAACAGGTTAGGTTGTTATGAGATGAGATGGTTTTGAATCTCGCTGTCAAAGATAAGAGTTTAATATGACAAGTTTGGTACATTGAGATGAGATGATTTGAATCTTGCTATCAGAGAAAAGAGTTTAACATGACATGTTTGGTGCATTGAGATGAGATGATTTGAATATTGCTGTTAGAGGTAAGAGCTTAACATGACGGGTTTGGTTTTTATGAGGTGAGATGATTTGAATCTTGCTGTCAGAGATAAGAGCTTAACTTGATAGATTTGGTTGTTTTTGCGATGAGATGGTTTGAATCTCACTGCCAGAGGTAAGAGTTTAACTTGAAGATTTGTTTATTTTTAGATGAGATAGTTTGAATCTCGTTGTCAGAGATAAAAGCTTAATATGACAGGTTCACGTTTTAGCAAATCCCCAGCTATCAACAAATTTGACATGCTTTTACCAATCGCCGTTTGCGTTGGGCTAGTCATGCTTTTTCCTTTAGCATGATGAGTTGTCGAAGGTTTTGTTTGGGCTTAAATGCGAAACATTCATTTTCCCCTTTGCTTTTGAAGCATTGGGTGGTTCATACTTTTATCTCAGCATGAGGAGTTGTCGAGGATTTGAATTCCTCTCCCTTTTGCTTATGGATCATTGGGTTATAACTTATCCTTATAAGATAGTATTGCGACATATTTGTCATCGAATTTTTAGCAAACCCCCGCTATGAATGAATTTGATGTGCTTTTACAAATCGTCATTAGCGTTGAACTATCCATACTATTCCCCTCAGCATGATGAGTTGTTGAAGGTCTTGTTTGGGCTTAGATGCCAAACGTCCCCTCTTCCCTTTACCTTTTGGTATTGAGCGATCGGTCTCATACTCTTACCCCCAATATGATAGGGTTGGCGAGAAATGTTTGATTTCTCTTCCCGTTACTTTTGACAGCATTTGGCTATTGATTCATTAGCCTTCCATTTTTTTTGAAGGTGGCTAGATATAGTATTTCTTCAAGAATTTGCCATTGATCGACATCATCATCCTGTCGCCATTTTGATTGATCAGGCAATAGGTTCCATTTGAGTAGACGGTTTCTACTACAAAAGATTCTTCCCACTTGGGTTCGAATTTTCCCTTAATTTTGTGGGTCAGGATCATTGATCTTTTGACAGTTAAGACCAAGTCTCATTTTTTGAAAGTTTTTCGTTTAACTTTCTTATTAAATGTCCTCGAGATGCGCGCTTGGTATAATTGGATCTGCTGTTGGGATTGGTGAGCGTGGCAATACTTTGTGTATGCCACAACATTTACATAGAAGTAGCTAATTCTTCTTATGTGAATCCGAAATTTTGGCCTTGCCTGGTGGGCCCTGCAAGTCCTTCTTGAGCTTTCCTTTTTGAGAGACAGCGAAGGTACTAACTTGTGATTTGCAGTATAGAGTTTGTAGCACTGTATCACAGAAGAGTTTAGTTGCCTTCTTCTTTATAGAAACCGCTTCCTTCGAATATTTCAGAAGTATGTCATATGGTGCATAATTTATGAATAAAGAGTGCCAGTTTAGGAGCTCAAAACTCAATCCAACTTAATGCACTTCGTCTGCCTCCAATATCGTTTTAGGGCAAAGAAGATTGCGGATCCAGATAGTGACGCGTTTGCTTGACTAAGGTGGTAGTGCCAAAGTCACGATGAGTGGCACGAGGCATCTTCGTACACACTCTTGTATCATGACACATGATAGATATGAAAATTTTCTAATTTGTTGGCCATTTTGATTGCCTCTTGATGATGGTGCACAAGGACTTCATATTAACCTCATACTCTCCAACCATTTGGTCGATGACAAGCTTCGAATTGCCATTCAGCTTGCGACGTTTCACCCCAGCTGCTGAGCCATTTGGAAGTTGATTAAAAGTACATTGTATTCTATCGCGTTGTTTGCGCATGGTTCAGTGAATGAGTGCCTCCGAAGGATCACATATTTGTGGGGAGATATTAGTGCTACCCCCACTCCTACCGAAACTTTTCTTCAGCTGAAAAGAGTTGTAATATATCACCACCCCCTGTGAGAAGGAGTTGTATATGTTCCAATCCCTTACGGATTCTCTGGTCTCTGCTTCTATGAAATTGATGCAGATTCTTATTTTCTTATAGAATTGACCCAATACAAAATACCAGGATATCGCAAAATTTATGTCTTTGATGGTGCTACGCGATGTTTGCTTCGCGTTTAAAACACAGATCTAGCCTCATAGCTATTGGCTTAGCCTCGCGTTGTAAGCTGGCATAGCCTCGCGACTAAGCTAGTTTTAACTTCACGTTACACGCGGGGATAGATTTGTGCACTAGCTTAGCCTCACGCACTGAGTCAGATTCATGCACTGGCTTAGCCTCACACACCAAAGTAGCTTCACATTTTAGTTGCGGACATAACTTTGGGCTCTACGCAGGCATAGCATCTTAGCCTCGCGTCTTGATCGATTTACACGGTCTTAACTACAAGGTTTACTGGATGCGGGTCTCACCCCCTGTGTGGGCCACATTTGACTTGTTAAGATGAGCATTATAATTGACCACATTCCTTTTCATTGAAGTTTATGCAGGGCTGAGAGCTAGCCTCGCATTTTGGACTTCTTCATGCTTTGAATTAGACTTGTGCTTTGAATTTGCCTCGCGCGTTGTGTTTGTCGTGTGCTGGCTTAGCCTCGCATACTAAGGTTTTACGCCAGGTTGCAAGTTAGTCTTGTGTTCTACATGTCTTCAGTAATGAAAACCGCGCGGGTTTCCAGATAGCCTCATATCTTGTTTTTTGTATGCAAGTATTTGTATTTCAACTGCTTTATGCAAAACTGCAAATTAGCCTCGCATTTTGGAGCTTCTATAGCTTTACGTTTCTGTCTCTCTTCCAGCAACAAAAATCATGCAGGTTACCAGATAGCCTCGCTCAAGTGTTATTCTTGCGTTTAAACTTGCTTTATGCAGGATTGCAGATTAGCCTCGCATTGTATGCAGGCATAACCTCACATTTTGGCTTCACACGTATCATTATTTGGCTGGATGTGGGTCCCACCCCCTGCATGGGACTTGTTTAGTTTTCTATGGAGTTCATCATATGATAATAGATCACTTCCATCTTTGTGGCAGATTATGCGGGGCTGACACTTAGCTGGCATTCAAATCTTCAACATAAGGCCGACTTTTGCATTTTTGAATTTTATGTGACACTAAGTGATCTCTAACGTTCTGATACTCTTACACAGGGCTGAGTCTTAACTTTTCGTTCTGGCACTACTGCGCTAAGCTGAAACTTAGCCTCGCGTTCTGATTGTTCTGTGCAAGGCTGACACTTAACCTCACATTTTGGCAATTATGTGCAAGGTTGAAACTTAGCTTTATGGTCTGGTATTTCCATGCAAGGCTGATTCTTAGCTCCGCATTTTAAGTGTGGGCATAACCTCTTGTTTGTATCACTTTTGTACTTTGAGTGAGTTCTGTGTGTTTGGTCTCGGAGAACCTCAATGTCTAGTTCGGTGGGGTCAGTTGCCTGGATTTCATAGTGAACTCCATCCAACTCTCACCTGAAGCAGTCCTTGGATGTTGCATATAGCATCTTGGCACGAATACGAGACCCAGAAGGAGACCAGGCAATAAAGAAAATCTTGCTTTTCTGGCAGTTCTCCTCAGTAACAAAGCCAAAGTCATAGATTGCATATCTGCAATCATTATCAGGCAGAGCAGCCATGAAATCATCATAGCTCTCAGCAGTACCTCTGGTTTTCTCCATGGTGACCTCCTTTCATTGGTCTTTTAGGCTCCTTGCCAGCATCTAGGTCATGAGCATACTTTAGGCCCGAATTAGAAACAACATCCCTCTCTTACAACTTCCTTACCAGTTCACCCACAAGGTCCCTTATCTTCTCTCTATGGCTATCAGATTTCTTCACATTAGATCTAACTTCATTTTCATTGATGAAACCAACTTCTCAAACTTCTCAGATGAAGCGGGTTCAGATTCCGCCTTGTTATCTGATACAAACCCCTCGGTGGAGAATGTTTCCTTCAGTAAATTGACACTCCACATGTACTTATCAAATGCCTCATTCTCTGCTTCGATATTTCCCTCAATATGATCCTTTAATGTTGAGAACTTCCACTTATTTATATTTACAGCATCCTTTCGTGTGAGAGATTTCTTTACCCGCAAGCTACTAAGATAATTCCGAGAGATTTGTCTAAGTGAATATAGTCTCGAAGAAGCCACATATGAAGGCTGATCAGATGATGGCTGTTCAGGGAGGGTGGTTGGAGGAGGTGGTGCTGCAGGTAAAATGTTGCTTTGCTTCAGAACATGAATATGACATGGATTCTGAGCTTTGGCACAACAATTCTTGCATGACTGAAATGGACACCTGGAACGAGCAACATTGCCACACTTGATACACTTGGGCTTATTCTGCCCACGCTCTTTTTCTTCAGCTATTTTCTCTCCAACTTTGAGGAATTTGGGATTTACACCATGAACATTGCAAATGATGGACCTGGGTAGATCCCGTGTTGCTGCAGAAAGACGCAAAACCTTGTGGCAGTATGTGCGGGTAACCCAGTTATTGATATGCTTCACTAGGAAAGCTTGGATGGCCCCATTCTTCTCCCTCTTAATGTATTCTAAGTAGTTTGTGTGAACAACACCAACAACATGGTTGAATTTATCAGTCCAGCGCTTTCCATGATGGTACCAGTTGACGTGCTCAGGCTCTTCCAGTATAGCAATATCAGCCTCCTTTGAGGAAATGAATTGCGAAGTATCGCCAGCAGGTATTCTGCTGCATCTTTCTTTTGCAAACTTTCCCGGATAAAGTGATGAAATCAGCCTTAAAGCCTACTCTCTCCTCCACCCAGTTCCGTATATAAGCTTCTTGCTCTTCTGAAGAGCTAAATGTCGAGTTATTAGGATAAACTAGTTCCTGCTCCACCTCGCACAGCCAAGGAACCACCAATGTTACATTTTGATTTGCTGTCTTAGCCAGATAAGCAGCACGGAAAAGTGGATTCACAGCTGTTCCTGTCATCCATGGGAGACTGGCAGTTGTGACAATCGCAACATGCTGCTTAGCGTCTTCTGAGTCATGTTTTGGGTCCAGAAGCCACCATCGCAGTGGTGCCCAGTGCTTTGAAGCATGCTAGCAATGCCGAAATCAAGTTCATCTTTAATGTCTTTACGTTCAAGAAGGGAGGGAGAGTGACATACGAGTGGATCTTTGCGTCTGCTGCATAATGCCTCTATTACTTTGTCACACGCATCTCGCGGTTTATGCCAAACTGATCAAATAATGGGACAGATAGATTGTCTAATTAGATATGCTAAGGAAGATCCAATGGTGGCACTTCCTTTAATTCTTGAGGTTCCTTGTAAATGGATTTCAAGCTCAATTTCACCTTCTCCATGAGGTTCTATTTCACTTTCTCCACAAGGTAAACTTCATCAAATTGGCTCTTCTGCTCAAGCTCCTTCAATCTATCTTCAACATCAGCTCATCTTGCATGTCCTCGTGATTGTCCTCTTTGTTGCCATCGCTGCAGGCAATCTGGGGATTATGGTCGTCATTTGGGCAGAGACGATGATGTCAATACTTCACTTTTTCTTCATCGGACTCGACCACCTCTTCTGTGGCATGATTCTTCTCTTTGCCCTTCTCCTTGGCAATGTCCTCGCCGATCTTCTTGCCGAGGGAGGAGGCGGCGCCTCTTGCCTTGCTCGGAGATTAGATTCCTCAACTCTGCTCAAGTCCAAAATATTCGCCAAAATCACCAGATTTACCACTGCTTACAAAAATTTCCAAGAAAAATAATCCCAATTAAGCATTGGTGAGAACAAGGGGCGAGGGCAGAGTTGGCGAGAGACAGTGACCGGAACCCGTCCTCGAGAGCGAGAGGGGCGGCTGGCTTTTGCCAAAATTGATTTTTTTTTTTTTTTTTTTCTTGGCTCTGTTTATTGAGGAAAGACGCGGGCTTTGGGGTATTGAGCCTGCAACCGGCTTGCAAAGTCTCGGTACTCCTGTTTTAAACGGGAGTTCAATTCTTCATAGAGACCGTAACTTCTTTCAGTTAAAAATTCAACGGTATCCTTCTCCTCATTCTTCCCTTTCTTCTTCTTAACTGCAGACAGTTTTTTCCTTAGCGAGGAAAATGAACAGTGACACTGACACAACCCCCAACCCCCGCCACCGGAGACGTAGCTGGTCGGAGGTGGTGAGGGCCCAGCCGGTGAAGGTGAACCAGGCGGCGGATACTGAGCTGCAGATGCCGGTAGACGGTGTGGAGCAGTTCACTCGCTCCTGCCGGGAAGATCTCGGTGACCGCAGGATCAAACCAGTAGCACTTACGTTGGACCGAAATGGCGTCTACTCAGGGGAGGAGGTTCTTGAGTATCTGGTTAACGCAAAAAAGGCTACCAATGTGCCTCCGACTGATGGTACATGGACAAGATTCCGCTCCAAAAAAACAATCAAAGCAGAGCGGACAGCCATCTCCACGCTCATGGGTAAGAAGCAACGCATTTCCCCAACTGGACGATGCGAAGAGATAGCGGAGGGCTGCTGGGTATGTGGGAAATCCGGCCATTTCAAGGGTGCATGCCTGTTTGTAAAATGCAAATATTGCAAGAAGCAAGGACACAGAATCTCTGCATGTCCTGCCATCCCCGAGCTATGGTTTAAACCCACCAAAAAGACATTTCCGACCAAGCAAAGTCTCCCGCGTAGCATGATCCAGGCGATAGACACCTCACGTAGAGTGGTTCTATATGGGCCGCAGGGAGAATTGCGCCGTTCCTCGATGCCTTCAGGTTCTTCGCGGCGGTCTATTTCAACCACTGCACAAGAGAGTTGTCGTGTACCAGAACCGAAGCGTAAAGAAAAGGGATCAATGGGAGCCTCTAAACCCTTTTCATCCCCTATTCTGACCAAGCTTGCAACGACCAGGCAAGGCTATCTAAGATCATAGGCATTGTGTATCAGGGAAGCGGAGACCCCACGGTTGAGGAGATGAAACAGAGCCTTCGCTCGATCTCGGCTTCTTTTTCGGTCTTCGACTGGCATTTTGTCAAGTGGAGGAACCAATACCTCCTTCGTTTCCCCACAACAGAAGGTTTAGATCACGTCGTCAGGAGAACATCCATTCCGTGCAGGGACCACAAGGCCGGGTTTATGGTTTACAGATGGACCGGAAACGAAAATGTATTCTTGCATCGTTTCCCTACGCTTGCATGGATAGCTATCAGTGGCCTCCCACTACAGAATTGGAATAGAGCAGATCTCAATAAGCTCTTTGTCAAATTTGCACATGTCGTCGAGGTGTCGGAAGAAACTCTTGAACGCTCGTATTTTCAGGCAGCCAAACTCCTCATTGGTTGTGAGTCGATCGGATCGATCCCCACCGAGATGGAGGCCATTATAGGTCATTACCTTTACTCCATTACAAACAGAATAACGGCGCAGCTAACGACACCGACTCTTCACTCTAACCAGAATCCCACCGCTGAACTTAGAGAAATATTCGCATCAAACGGTGGCGACCAACAGCCGGTTGAATGCGAGGAAGAACGCCCCCATCGCGATAGAGGTAAAAGCCTGATGACGTCGCTGCAGGAACATAGACGACCGGAAAAAGGACGGTCGGAAAATTGCCTCCGAAAGGTTGCCACCATAGGGCTACCAGGAAGAGGATGCAGTAGCGACAGACGGGTTTCGGGCGGTCGTACAACAGTCACCTCCGCGTCAAGCCCAACAAAAGGCACCTCCACCTCGAGCCCAACAAAAGGCACTGGAAATGAGGGGGAGGTTGGGTCGATTCGATCTCAGGAAATGATGGTACGAGATCTGCAAATAGTAGAGGGAGGCACAAATTTCGGGATTATTTCCCTTGATGAGAAAGGCAAGCTGCAGATTGATATTGGGTGTGGGTCGGGCAAAAAGAAGGATCCAATAGAATCGGGTCCATCCGCTCAACCTATGGACGAATCCGTCGTAGCCGCACCTCTGCATGAACCCACCAGCGTGTCCACAAGAGCTACATTAAGTGTTATTGGGGACACAGTTGAGCGCCAATGCCAACCTCAAGACCAGGATCCAACTCAACAAAATTTTTTCGCGGCCATGCAAAATTATGATAGGGAGCTTGTTAAAGAAGCTATGGCAAAGATGATGGAAAATATCATCAAAGGGGAAGAAACAAAAAAGAGATCCAGGAAAAGGCAACCATCTAGATGGCCCAAGAGGCTGCGTCGAAAAACTCTAGCATATGTATCCAATACGGAGTCGGAAAAGACATCCGTAATAGTACTGGAAGAGACACAAATCACAAGTGATAATATGATTCATTCAGCAGTAGCGGAAGATGTGGCTACGGATACCGAGCAACATCTGTTACCTCAGGATAAGGGATTACCTATTGTAACACCTTCACGTAGGAGCAACCGACTCCGGGAGAAATATGCTGGACGGGATTACCAGCCAGGGGAGATCGCCAACCTGGCGGCAAAACACAAAGCACAGTACGATGCTTGCAACCTAGGTATATTCATTGACTCGCTAAACATCTTAAGTATGATTCCAGATACCATGCTCCTTGATTTTGCATCTGTATGCGGTATAGATCTTGGACACGACATACACACCCGTGAGGATAATATTAAAGACTTAAGACTAACGGAAGCGATTAGGAACAAGGCCAATGAGGCCAATGGACACACGGGTTTATAAAAACCGGTAACGTGTTCCATTCAAGGACATTCGAAACATTAATCTATGATTATCTTGTTTTGGAATGTACGGGGTTTGGGTAATCCAGTTAAAAGGAGGATGATTAGAGAAGTCATTATGAACTGTAAAGCGGATATAATCTGCTTAGAGGAATCAAAGATCGAGGGGGATGCTAGAGTCACGCTTCACGATCTAGGCAAAAGATTTACGTTCATTGTGAAGGACTCGAAAGGTGCATCGGGAGGGATCATCCTTGGTGTTGATTATGAAAAGTTTGATATACTTAGTCAGGCAATGGGCAAATACAGTTTGACGGTTGTTCTCAAAAGGCGCATGGACAATTGGATCCAATCCATCACAACTGTGTATGACCCTAATTCAGCAGAACACCTGACCTATGGGCTGAAATAAGGGGGATAGGAAGAAATATATCACACCCATGGATCATAGGTGGTGATTTTAATGTCGTTAGATTTGTTAACGATAGATTAGGCAGTGATCGTAATGATCGAGAGAGACAAGAATTCAATGATCTGATCAATGACCTAGACTTGATTGAGTTACCCTTGACTGATAGGAGATATACATGGACCAATATGAGGGATGAACCAAGTCTAGCGAAACTAGACAAGGTGTTTGTATCAATAGATTGGGAAATGCAATTTCCTTTGGCTTCCATTCGATTTGTACAGAGACCAACTTCAGATCACACTCCAATTTGTTTGAAGACGGGGGACACCAAACCCTTTCTACCCCGAATTTTCTGTTTCGAGAAATGGTGGCTTGAATATGATGAGGTTTGGGATTTGATAAGGGAGAACTGGTCTTTGCCTATATGGGCTTCAGATGCAGCGGACATTGTATGCTCCAAACTAAGACGCCTACGGAAGGTATTACCCTCATGGGAAAGAAAAACCCGTGGAGACATTCGATGGAACAAAGACAAATTGCTAACATCCATCGAGAACTATGAAAAAGCAGCCGAGTCAAGAAGCTTGACGGATATAGAAAAGATCGACTTAGACTCTTGTCGTAGACAAATACTCAAGCTGTATAAACTAGAGGAAATCAAATGGAGGCAGAGAGCTAGATGCGAATGGCTAAAAGAGGGTGATGCCAACACGGCATTCTTCCATAAGTCAGTGAACCAAAGGAAAAGGGCGAACACAATTTACTCTGTGGATTCAGAAGATGGGATCGTTTGGGGGAAACAACAGATTCACAACTATTTCCACAAGTATTTCAAACGGATATTTGGTTATTCACCAAGGAAAAGTATAAGTCTGTCAACAGACTTATGGTTCACCAAGACTGACTTAACAAATATAGAGGTGCCTTTCATAGAAGAGGAGATTAAAAAGGCAATATGGGATCTAGGGCAAGATAAGGCCACTAGCCCAGATGGCTTTCCAATATTCTTCTTTAGAATATTCTGGGATACAGTGAAGGCAGATCTAATTATCCTATTCGAGGAATTGTACCACAAATGTGCGAGGTTGGACCGAATAAACTACTCGCAAATTGTGCTCATACAAAAGAAGCCATCAGCAGTTTCGGCAGAACATTATAGGCCGATCGCACTCCTAAATAGTGTACTCAAGATCGTGTCGAAAGTACTCGCCAATAGTCTATCGCCACTCATGCCTTTATTGGTGGATGAGAAGCAGTCTGGTTTTATTACCGGTAGGAGTATTTTTAACGGAATCGCTATTGCTCAGGAAGTGCTTCACCAAAGTAAGAAAACAAAGAAAGACGGTTACTTACTTAAAATCGATTTCGAAAAGGCATACGACACAATAGGGTGAGAGGCCCTCAGGGAAACACTTCAGACTAAAGGTTTTGGTGACCGTTGGATGAAATGGATCGAATTATGGTGCAATACGGCTAAGGTTAGCCTTCTAATCAATGGTGAAGTTGGAATTAAAATTATTTGTAGAAGAGGTCTCAGACAGGGAGACCCGCTGTCGCTGCTACTCTTTACCTTGGTTGCGGATGCCCTGGACACTATGATTTGTCGGGCTGAGAAAAAGTCCTTATTACAAGGCTTGCCGGCTTCTGCCTCTCATATGATCATTAATCTGCAATATGCAGATGATACCATCATTTTTGGAAATTATGATATAATGCAGACAATATTTATGAAATGGATCATATGCTGCTTTGAAAAGTGGTCGGGATTGGCTATCAACTTCCATAAGACGAGCATTTCGCACCTCGGTAAAACATGTCTTGTGGGACATGTAATCAGAGCTATTTATGGGTGTAAAAATAAAGCTCTACCAATTAAGCATTTGGGTATCCCTTTGAAACATGGTAGATTGAAGAAAGAAGATTGGAATCCAGTCATTGACCTCATGGAACAAAGGCTCGAAGGATGGAAAGGGAGATTCCTGTCAATAGCAGGGAGGATAGTCCTGATTAATGTGGTGTTAACGGCACTACCAATGTACCAAATGTCCCTAGCTTATTTCCCACAATGGGTGATAAACAGAATTGAAAGAATTCACAGAAGATTCTTATGGCAGGGGGTACACACTGCACCCTCAAAATATCATCTTGTCTCCTGGGGACAAATATGTAGATCAAAACAAGAAGGAGGATTGGGGATTCTAGATAGCCGAAATTTCAACCTCTCACTATTGTGCAAGTGGTGGTGGAAAGTTATCTCCAACACTAACGACCTTATAGAGAGTATTTTAAAGGCAAAATATGGCCCCCGTGGGGGTACATGGAGAGCGAGGGCACGTAACTCATTGGACATATCTGAATTCTGGAAGGGAGTTAAACACGCAGAGAGCATATTTTGGCTGGGTTTAGCTTTTAGACTCGGGGACGGTCTCTCTACCTCTTTCTGGCTTGATAGATGGTGCACAACAATACCACTAGCAAGTCTCTATCCCGACACATATAGCACAATAGTCAACAAATCAATTGTCGTCAAAGAACAGTCCGATCCCAGGAATTGGGAAATTACCATACCGGAAAGTCTGCGATGCATGTTACCGGACTTTCGTAACCCTGTTACAGACAAGGATATACAGCTTTGGAGGTGGTGCAAAAAAACAAGTTTTCGGTGGGATCGGTCTATCGATTTTGCAACGACGGAGGTTGTAGAATGCGACATGCAGAGAAAATTTGGAGAGTCCGGGGTCCTTCCAAAATTAGGATCTTCTTATGACTACTTGCAAAGAATGCAATATTGACGTGGGATAATCTCCAGAAAAGGGGATGGATGGGTCCTAGTATGTGTGCATTGTGTGGACACGAGGAGGAATCGGTTGACCATATCATGTTGCGTTGTGAATACGTCCGAATCATATAGTTGTTATGCACTAGTTTATCTCCACCAGCAACCACTGTATCTAGCATTTGGGAACACGGTCACATCCTTCACCAGAAGGGTTTATCGTATACTTTACTTGTATCCATTGCATGGAATATATGGAAGGAATGCAATGATAGGATATTTAGAGGCACAGCTCATTCGATAGATAAATGCATATTTACTATCTACTCTGACTTTCACATTTGGACAGGGATACTCTCTGATGATGCTAAAATCGACGATGGAGATAGAGACGAGTCCGATCATAACATTATGCCCGTCTATGATGGTTCTCTAGCAGAGGAGAATGGCAGGTTTACTTGAAGATATTGGAATGCTTCATGATATGTTCTATTTCTGAGATGTAATATTACTAGTACTTTGCTTTTGTTGAGTGTACGCTTAAACACTCTCCTGTTTATGTAATATGTACTTTGTCTATCTGTTCTGTTAAGTATATTTAATGGAACACGGGGGGGGGGGGGATTATCCTCACTATTTTTATCCAAAAAAAAAAAATTCAACGGTCAGTTGCTCTTATCTTTGAGTGTCGGATTGCACCATACCTTCTAAGAAAAGTTCTCTCATTGTGGTCGTCATCTTGTTTTCGGTGAAATTCTCTTCATTGTCATATATTACAATAATCTTCAAAGATTACAATAATCTCAAAATTACAATGAAAAGAAAAGTAGAAAACAAGAAGAGAGATTTATAAATTCATCTCTTTTTTTTACAAAAGTAGTAGGCGCTTCACGTGACTATGGGGCATAAACCTTGTACCTTGTTGACTATCCGACAGAAATGGAAGCAGCATGATGATGGCCGATGTGCTAGCAGCATGACGATGACCGATGTGCTAGTTTTTCTTGAGTAGCATGGCAACAGCCAGTTTACTAATTTTATGAACGCGCATAGGCACGATTTGACCAGATGACTGGCACGCAGTCGAGGGTGCGTCGAATGGTTGACCTTGGGTCTCCCCAAAAGTGTCTTCCACAATATCTCATGACGTCTATTTATAGTCACAAGTTGGGTGGATCACCTGCCTTGTAGATAATGATGAAAATATATTATAATCCAATCAAATATTTGATTTAATCTTACCTAATTTGATTCAATGAATCTGGTCCTCATTTGATCAGGAGAAGATTTGGCAGAATATCTAAGATTTCCAGTTTGATTAGATTATATTTAATTTAGATTTGACTAGATCTAAGATCTCTATCCATTTTGATTCTATTTGGATTCTTTGAGATATTGGTAAATGTGGGCCCCCTCCTCATCAATTTTTCCCTGTCATTAGCTACTTACCAAGCTAACATAGAGGAAGCCTTCGAATTGAAAGAAAACAATCTAAGATTACTCTAGAAGGAAATCTATGATAGTATCCCTGGGAATTAGGCAAGCAACAGACGACCAATTGCATTTGTAGGGTGTGGAGGAACGTTGTGTGGGGCATTGGACCAAGAATTGTCCAAACAGCTAACCTACCAATACTATGTTAGCAAAAATATAGGAATAATACCAATGCAACAACCAGCAAAATCTAATAGTTAACCGAAGAGAAAAATAACAGAGACAGTGAATACGCAGATTTAACGTGGTTCAGCAATATGCCTACATCCACGGGGACACGATCGAAAACTTATATCAAAAGAGGATTACAACTCTCTAGTTCTCAACCACAAGAGAATTTGCAATGAAATCACATAAGAATTTAAATCAAACACAAACCTCTTATTACAGTGATTTCCCTCTCTTTTGCTTCGGCCGCCGAAAATAATACCAAAAGAAAAAGCCAATCCTTTGCTTCAGCCGCCCCCTTTTCTTTTTGTCTTGCTTTCGGCCAAAAATCAAAGTAGCAGCCACCACCTCTTTAATTTTCCTTCGGCCAAAAATCAAAGCAGCAGCCACCACCACATGAGAAATAATTACTGCACCTTTTGCTTTTCTTCGGCCAAAATCAAGAGCAGCAGCCACATCAAGAAGAGAACCCTCGGCCAATTACAAGCCCTAGCCACACGCCAATATATATATATATATATATATATATATATATATATATATATATATATATATATATATATATATATATATATATATATATATATATCATAACGGATTTGGACTGGTTTTAGACCCATTTGGGCAGATCGAACCCGTTGCAGCAATAGAGCTCCATTAACAACAATCTCCCACTTGGAGACCTATTGCAAAAATTGTAATATCTATACATAAAAATCCTAACGTCCAAAACTTTTACCTCGATCGTTTAAAGTCCCAATTTCAGCATTCAAAACAAATAAATCAAACTTGAGCAATAGCTCAACTTTTTCCCATCAACAGATTTTGTCAATATAACTGCAGAATTCTTACTGCCCTCAATTTTCTCCAACTTCAATTGACAATCCTCCAACAAGAATCTAATGAAGTGATATCTCAAGTGAATATGTTTAGTCCGTGAATAATATGCCGAGTTCTTAGAAAGATGAATTGCACTCTGACTATCACTGAAAAATTGCAATCCACTCCATCAAAACCCAATTCATTCATCAATCGCTGCAACCAAATAAACTCCTTACTTGCGTCTGTAGCTGCCACATACTCAGTTTCTGTCGAAAATAATACAATAATTGATTATAATCTTAAAATCTAGCTTACCGCTGTCTCTCCTACAGTAAAGATATAACATGTAGTGTTCATGCCATTATCACTATTACCCACATGGTTCGAATCCACAAAACCTTGCACATCAATGTTATCCCCCCAAAACACAAACAATACTTTGAAGTACCGTTCAAATACCTTAAAATCCACTTTACTGCTTGTCAATGTTCCTTCCCAGGGTTCTTCATGAATCTACTCACAACTCCCACTGCATATGCAATATCTGGTTTTGTACTCACCATTGCATACATGAGACTCCCAACGGCCGATGAATAAGCCATATTTTTCATGTGTCTCATCTCCTCATCTGTCTTAGCACCTTACTTCTTTGATAGTTTAAACTGACTACCAAGAGCTGTAGTTATCGATTTTGCATTCTCCATATTGAATATCTCCAACACTTTTTTGATGTACCTCCTCATGAGATAACCACAATTTCTTACTTTTCTTATTTCAGATAATTTGCATCCCAAAATTTTTTTTGCCTCACCCATGTCCTTCATAGAGAATCTCTCTGCCAACTCCCTCTTCAGATCATTAATTTTCTTCGAGCATGAACCTGCCACAAGTATATCATCTATATACAAAGTAAGTATAATAAAGTTACTGTCCTTAAACTTTTGTAGATATACACAATGAATTGAATTGCATCTGGTAAAATCCGAATCCAACATAAACTTGTCGAGCTTCAAGCACCATTGCCTCGGCGCCTATTTCAATCCATACAAGCTCCTTTTCAGTCGACATACCCAATTCTTCTTTCCTTTAACTTCATATCCCTCCGGCTGTTCTATGTATATTTCCTCCTTCAAATCACCATGAAGTAAAAGTGTTCACATCAAGTTGCTCTAAATACAATCATTTTACAGCCACAATACTTAATATTGTTCTGATAGAAGTCATCTTCACAACTGGTGCAAATATCTCATTAAAGTCAATACCTTTTCTCTGATCGAATCCCTTCACCATAAGTCTAGCTTTGTATCTTTGTGTCCCTCCTGCCCATATTTCACTCTGTATACCCACTTGTTATACAATACTTTTATTTTTGCTGGTCGTTTCACCAATTTTCATGTGTGATTCTCCACTAAAGAAGACATCTCATCACGCATGGCTTGCTCCCACTTAAGATAAAACTTATCCTATATAGCCTCTTAGTAACTCTCTGATTCACTTGTATCAGTATACAAAATATGATATAAATGAAGATAAAGTTTTTGAGTTGGCTTTCTTATCCTAGTGATCCCCCTCAAATTGGAAACACTCTCTGATGAAGAACTAGAACTATCTACTTCAGTCAGTGACTCTCTCTCCTTTTTGGTCTCATCTGAAACTTGTGTCTTCTCAGGTATATCCATTTCTTCTCCTTCAGATGTAGGTATTTCTTCATTTCTTTCATCCATGGAATCTATCCCATCCTGTGGCTCATACAGCTCTAAGTGCTATTTCTCAACTGTTTTCTCACTCTTACTCTCCATTCGGTCTTTATACATATAGCCATCATTGAATACTACATCTCTGCTACGAATCACCTTATTATGCTCATAATCCCACAAGCGATAACCATATTCATCGCCACCGTATCCAATGAATATACACTTCTGAGATTTAAAATCAAACTTCTTTTTCATCTCATGATCCACATGTGCGTATGCTATACAATCAAATATTTTTAAGAATGAATAATTCACAGTCTTATCAGACCACACCTCCTCTAGAATTTCTCCATCTAAAGTACTAGCTGGACTTCTGTTGATCAAATAGATTGCCGTATCTACAGTGGTTCCCCAAAGTTGCAAGGCAAACATGCATGTAGTCTCATACTCTGAGCTCGCTCCAAAATGGTTCTATTCATTCTTTCAGCTACGCCATTTTGATGTGGTGTCCTCGGTACAGTTTTCACTCTCCTGATCCCGTGGATAGAACAATAGTCATTAAACTCCTTATTACAAAATTCTCCACCATTGTCTGACAACAAACATTTCACATTCAAACCTGTTTCATTCCCAACAAGAGCTTTACATACCTTGAAGATTTTGAAGACATCGGATTTTTACTTAAGTGTAAACGCCCATGTTTTCCTGCTTGCATTATCTATGAAAGTAAAAAAAATAAAAATTACCTCCAAGGGACTTCGCCGAAGAAGGCCCCCATATATCTGTATGCACCAACTTCAATCTCTCAGTTTTCTTCTCCTTACCAACCTTCATAAAACTAACTCTTTTCTGCATTCCAAACACACAGTTCTCACAGAAATCAAAGTTATCATCTTTCATATTTGTCAACATATCTCTGGATTGCAACACCCTCATGTCGCTCTCACTCAAGTGACCGAGCCTCTGATACCATAAAGTAGCCTTCTCATTCTTCACGGTGGCCAAAAAAATAACATAATCCACCAAGCTTGTTGGCGAAATTTCTTACTAATGAGATTATCTATCATGAAAAGAGAGATCCAAAAGAAGATTATTTTCACAAGTCATGTTCTATTTTCTATAGAAACTGAAGCGCGAATTACTTTTCTCAGGTTTGCAAACCTAATAACAGGGGTCGCCCTATAAAACCTCGTTATCTAGTATAAGAGTAGCAAGTAAAGTCATTTGATCCATGAATCTCAAGTTCAAGATTCGCGTTCTGTCTACAATTGAGTAGATCCGTGAATCTCAAGTTCAAGATCCGCATTTTGGCTATAGTCAAACAGGAGCCGCGAATCTAAAATTTAATATTTGTGTCCTACATTTCAGTTACGATCTAGAGAATTAAAGATGTCGGTTACAGATTCTGGAGATTTAATACAAATTCACCAGATCAAAAGGCGGAAAATTAATACTCAGATGGTGGAGATCGATAGTTTAACGATTGCATCAGTTCAAGAGTCTCCAAAACTCTATAAAAAGCCCGAATCAAGACAGAAAAAGGGACCAAAGATCGAAGAGAAGAGATCAATATAATATAGAAGAGTCCTCTTGCTGTCGAGAGTTCAAAAACCTTTGCCAACTAAAAGAATTTGTGCGGAGTGTCAACGGAGAGCAGGATCGTCCTCTACAACTACTCTAGAACCCAGCCTTAAACAAAGAGGGAATCTATTTTCCTAATTTTCTGTAAACGGAAAACTGTTAAAATTATAATCTTCTATTGAAACATTCAATAAAGAAATTATTTTATAATTTTAATGGAAAACAGAAGATTGACGACTCTGCTAGGGGCACCTATCATCTATGATAATATGGTTGTAGTTCAATCCGATAATATTCTAGTTGGCAGTGAGGTTGACTCACTCATCATTGAGTTTGACTAGGAGAAATACGAGGAATTCCTTTCCTCAAGCTCCAAGGGCCCTAACTCCTTACGAAATGTCATAAGGTCTCCAACAGCTCGACCTTCAAAGAGGCCTCAAAAACAGCAGTCCAAGCAAAGGACTCTACAGGCCAATCCGGTCTAAAAGAAAACTTCTCTCCTTCATCAACACAGGATTCAGGGTCAGCTCCTGCTATGACCCATGATCTACTTGAAAAAATGGATTAGGTTTTTCCCATAATAATAAGGGAAAATAACTATTATCCGCTTGTCAGAAAGATAATGCGGAGAATGAGGTTCTTCTCACTCACATGATGAGAAGGAACTTAAGAAGAAGTAAGGCTCGTGCTCTTCGCAAGGCTATGCAACAACAAAAAACAATTGAACCACCATTGCAAAATGCTACCATCCAAGTACGAAGGGCAAAATGCGAAGGAGTGGTTCCAGAAAAGAAGAAGAATCAAGATGCAGATGGATTTACTCATGTTTCCTATCGGAAATAGAGTACACCCACTAAATTTATTTATGATTACAAACGCGGAGTTTATATTCGCGTTCCTATTACTAGGCGAAGGCCTCATCCTCAAGCTTCGGGAGGAAAACATGATTTCCATGATCACGTTCTTAAAAGTGGATGCGAACCTCAAATTTGCGTACCAATCGGAAAATGCGGTTTTCAGAAACGCATTTCCGAAGGAGAGTCTACTTCAAAGGTAGAAGTTTATTTATCTACTGCCCCAGTTAAGGTGAAATTTGCTTCGGGGATCTTCAAAGGAATAGAGACTCCTATTCCAAAAATATCTTTTGGAGGTAATATTACCACTAATGATCAAAAGAGTTCCAATACAAGAGATCTTAGGGAACTTCTTAATAAGAAAAGAGAAGAATCTCAAGCATCTCATTATCATTGTGAACAACTGATTAATGCAGTACTATCACACTGTCATTGTGTGGTTGCTGCTCCTGCTAAACAGTCAGTTTTTAATTGGAGAGAAGACGACACAACAAGCAGGAGTTCTCTAAACCTGAATATCCCGAAATGTCATCTAACATGATAAATTTCGGACAGAAGAAGAAGACAAAGAAAATCTCTAAAAAGGATTGTTCTGATTCTAAACACTCTTTAAGCTTGAAGAGTATGTTCAATGATGTACGAGATGTTTTTCAGAATACTCGACTTAAAATGGGAGTAACAACCCCATTAAATTATAGACAAATAGCTGGAGTCTCTTCTGATGAAGAAGACATAGCTGAATCTCAGACATCAGATTCTTTCCTTGAAGATTCTGTTTCTGCATATATGGCACAGAATGCTACTCTAGAAGATTTCATGCGGAGGATGGATGAGCAAGATAGAAACATCCAACAACAACAAAGTACTATCAATGAAATCAAAGACATGCTTAATGTTTTGTTGGAATTGGAGAGAACAAGGGTGAAAAGCTCGGGAGGATCCTCTTCGGGAGCTCCACCTCATAACCTAAGAACTGATAAAGGGAAGAATATAAAAGGAGAAGATCACATTCCCCATACAAATGAAGATGAAAATAATGAGGGTCATCGCGAAGACGAAGACAATCGCTCTACGCATTCTTATCATCAAGAAAGAACCCTAAGTCAAGAAGGAAATGCAAACGCAGATTGGGTGGAGAGTTTTCAGAACCAATTGAATGCTCTCATACATAAGAATAAGTTGCAAGAACTAGGGGTTGTGAGACCATATCCAGTAGAATGGGAAAATATACCGTTTCTAGATAATTACAAACCATTGAAGCTCAAGTCATTCGATGGTAAAGGGTCGCCAAATCAGCACCTTTACTACTTCAAATCTCAAATAGGGCATTTAACTAGAAATGACCCAATCATTACATGAGTATTTGTTAGTAGCTTAACAGGGCTAGCATTTGAATAGTTCCGGAGATTGAAACCGGGAACCATCATTTCGTGGAATGATATTGAGAAAGCCTTTTTGATAAGATTTACGAAGATGATATGGAGGTTTCAATGCCTACACTCTTGGCCACCAAAAAGAAAAAAGGAGAATCAGCTCGAGACTTTATAAAAAGATTCAGAAATGATTTCCTTAGATGTCCGTATGGAATGCCAGAGAAGATTTTGGTAGAAACTTGTCGACATAATCTCAAAACTAAAGTTCTGACCAGAATGAGAGCTGTAAAATCTTCAACCTAGAAAGATCTTTTTTTGCAAGCCGAAGAGGCTGAAGAGATAACACAAAGACTCAAAGAAGAAAAAGGAGGAGGAGAAAAACAAAGACAAAATAACAATTATCGGTCTCGATCCAAGGGACATAAAGAGAAAGAAATAATGGTGACTGATACATCGCAATCAACAAAGCCTTCTCCGAAATCTACTCCTCAATCGCAGTTTCCTCAAAAGTAGTATGCTTTTAAAAATGAACATACCAAAACAATCTTCAATTTACTCATAACAAAGAATATGCTGAAGCTACCAAAGTTTAAGCGCCCTGAAGAAGCAGGAAAGGTTAATGATCCTAATCACTGTGTATATCATAAGATCATTAATCATCCTACGCAGAATTGTTATGTTCTTCAAGACAAGATTCAAGTTTTAGTGGATGCTAAACTCATTAAGCTTCAAGAATATCAGAAGAACGTAACCGCGAACTTGGTGATTTTCAGATTCGGCAAAGCGCTTAACTGGATAGAGTCAACTGTTCAGGATGGAGTACAACCCATTCCAAAAGGCATGATGAAGGTCATAAACTATGATCCACATCAGCAGCAGAGCAAAGGATTATATCCTTTTGAAACTAACAAAGGCGAAATAATATGAGTGCATCCAGATCTTCTTAATGATAAGCAATAGACTTCAAGCTCATCTAAGAAAAAGCAGAAAGGAAAGATTCTTACTTTCAATGTTGTCACTATAATCCCAGAAGATGATACAAATGTTCCTACTCTAACGGATTTAGAAGAGGAAGCTAAAGATTCTATGGCGATTAATGCGGATCAGCCTACCTCTGGGACACGTTCAGGAAGAGATTACTTAAAAAATTATGGGCAGGTAGCAGAACCTCAACCATCTCTAGAGAAGAACAAGTAAAATGAGCTCAAGTTTGATAAAGCTCTCAAAAACAAAGGTAAAGAGGTCACAGAAGGTTCTAAAAAGTCATTCCAGTTTGATATATTGGCACAATTGGCCAATATTCCTGCAAAAATTACCTTGTATGAGCTCCTAAAACTCTCCAAACCAACCAGAGAAGTTTTAAGAGAAGCTCTGTAAGATTCTGAAGTATTTCTGGTGCAAGTCTCAGAAATAATTGAAAAAGAAGAAGAAATTTGTGCAGTATGTCATCAGGTTTCAAAAGGAAAGATCCCTTGCATAGCTTTCTCTCCAGATGATATGCAAGTCAAAAATAATAAGTATCATCGCCCTTTGTATTACAAAGGATACATAAGGTCATAAGAGATCAATCGCATTCAAGTTGATTTGGGATCTGCTTTGAGTATAATGCCGCGAAGAGTGTTACGGTATCTTAGGGTCCCAATGAGCAGATTAGCAATAACAAATACTACTATCTTTGGATTTAATGCCAATGGTAGTAGACCGTTGGGAAAAATAAAGCTAAAATGCCAAATTGGCGATTTAAAGACGGAAGTCACATGCTATGTGATAGATACTGACACATCTTATAATCTTCTGTTTGGAAGGCCCTGGATACATAATAATCTCATTGTTCCATCTACACTTCATCAGTGCATGAAATATGTGGATAAAGACGGATTGTGAAGACTTTGGTGGCAGAGAAGAAACCTTTTAAAGGAGTTGAAAACTACTTTACTGATGCATTGCTATATCAAGATACATTTAATACCTCAGAACAACCTGCTCCAGATACATCTGATAGTGGCAATGAGGCTGATACAGAATCAGGATCCGAAGATTCAGAATTCGATGATATAATTTGGGACGGAGAACCCATTGTAATAAGCCTTGAAGGCCTTGATGTAAATGATACTACTCATTCTGACGATGAGTGGATAATAAATGAAGATATAGTATTTGCTTATTCCTCTGATGTTGATTCTGAACCCTCAAGTACTAGTACTGATGTGGTTAGTGATTATCTAGATAAAATATACTATTTAGCTTCTTTTCAAGTACCCATCCGATCATCCTTTTATGAACAAAGTGATGACGAGGGAGATGCGGATGAAGCCATTTTTGAAGTTCCTCAGGATAAAATTCAGAAACCAATAATATTTGGAAAAGCAAATTATAAAAGTAGAGTAAAATATTTAAGTTCTGAAGAACAACAGAAAAATCTCGAGTTCTTCCATTATGGTGAAAATTCTCATAAGTTAATGAGAAAAATGGGGTACAACCTAGCCAAAGGAAGGGGGTTGAATTTCAGAAAAAGGAAGAAGGGCAATCCTTCAACCTTCTGTTCCAAAAAGAAAAATTCCAGATTATTACCATAAAATTGGCAAGGAGTTGGGATATGTTACCACTTCCGAAAATCTTTCATATGAGAAATCTGATGAGAGACAACCAAATCATTCATTAGAATCCTCCTGCTGGGATTCAGATGTGAGTGTTGGCATTATTTTCTGCAAAGTTTCTGTTAATATGGTTTTTGCAAACCAATATAACGAAGACACTGATTGAATTCTGCTAATTAAAGATGATCCTTCGACAAAGCATCTTAATATGAAATGGGAAATTCAATTTGAGCAACGGGAACCTCCATTTGAAGATAAAGTGAACCAAATAAATATGGGTAACGAAATCAATCCTTAACCCATATTTATAAGTGAAAATTTATCTTCGAAAGAAAAAGAAGAGATGATATCCCTTGTTCGAGAATATATTGACGTTCTCGCTTGGAATTATAAAGACATGCCAGGACTAGACCCAAAAGTCGCAGTTCATAAATTAAATATCCTATCAGATGCAAAACCAGTAAAACAACAACAACGGAGATTCCGTCCAAAAATTATGGAGGCAATCGAGGTTGAAATTAAAAAGTTGATTGAGTTGGGTTTCATTTGCAAAGAACAACATCCTGACTGGGTCGCGAATATAGCTCATGTCACCAAAAAGAATGGAAAGATCAGGGTTTGCATAGATTTAAAAGACTTTAATGAAGCATATCCAAAGGATGAATTTCTATTACTCATTACTGATGTCATAAAAGACAATACTTGTGGTTATGAACGCATGTCATTTATAAATGGATTTTCAAGGTATAATCAAATCAAAATGTACCCTGATGATGAAAAGCATACATCCTTCAGAACACCACTCGAAGTGTATTGTTATACAATCATATCATTTGGTCTAAAGAATGCTGGCACCACATATCAACGTGCTTTGAACACGGTAGTCTAAGAACATCTACGAAAGACAGTAGAATGTTATATACATGATCTGGCAATCAAAAGCAGAAACAAGGATGATCATCTTCACGACCTAAAGATGATGTTTGATCTCATACGGAAATACCGGCTTAAGATGAACCCTATTAATTCTTTTATGGGGGTTTCCAGTGGAAAATTTCTTGGTTTTGTGGTCACCTCCCAAACAATTCATCTTGATTTGGACAAAATTAAGGCAATTCAAAAAATGCCACCTCCTAAGAATCTCAAAGAACTAAGGGGACTTCAAGGCGGATTGGCGTATATTCTCAAATTTATATCAAATTTATCTGGAAGATATCAACTTTTCACAAGATTGTGAAGAAAGGAGTGTCATATGTTTGGGATAACATATGCCAAAAAGCTTTCAAAGAAATTAAAGAATATCTCACTAAACTGCCTGTACTTATAGCTCCACTTTCAGGAATACCTTTCTTATTATACGTGAGAGTTATTGATCATTTCTTGGGAGCTTTATTGGTGCAGAAAAATGAATTGGGTCATGAACAAGCTATTTATTAGCTCAGTAGAATGATAGTTGGTGCTGAACATCAATATAATCTGGTGGAAAAAGAATGTTTAGTTTTAGTGTTTGCTATCTAGAAAATGCGACACTATTTAGTTGGACAAACTATCCATGTTATATCGAGAGTTAATCCCTAAAGAATATTAATGATTAAATCCGGGTCATTAAATTCAAGATTATCTAATTAGGCTATTTTGCTATCACAATATGATATGCATTTTATTTCGCAAAAATTAATCAAGGGATATGCTATAGCTGATTTCTTGGCCGAACACCAAATTCTAGCATATTCAAAATTGTATGAAGAAATTCATAACGAACCAGTCAAAAGAAATTTAGTCATGAAAGAAGATATCTCAAGAAAAGGTGCTGAAGTAAATGTTGTTATAGAGGATGTATGGCAGATTTTCTTTGATAGTGCCTTCAGGATGGGATCCAAAGGAAAGATAGTAGTAGGAGTAGGATTTGTCTTTGTCTCTCCTTATAACCACATCATCCCTCGAGCATACTCCTTGATAAATTCATGTTCCAATAATGTTGCTAAATATAATGCCCTAATGATTGGTTTAAAAATAGCCAAACAACTAGGGATAAAATATTTAGAAGTATATGGAGATTCCCAACTTATCATAAATCAAGTTAAAGGGGAATATTGTTCGCCATAAAAATTGCAACACTCTTTATATCGAAGTCTTTTCAACAAAAAGATTACAATCTAACGGTTTTCCGTTTATAGAAGATGAGGAAGATTGTTTTTCCTCTTTATTTAAGGCTGGGTTCCTAGGTAGCTATGGAGGACGATCCTGCTCTCCGTTGACACTTCGTACCATCTCTCTCAGTTGGTTAAAGGAAGAAGAAAGGCTCTCGTCTCTTGATCACAAGGGGTCACTCTTAGGAGAAGATATCCACCTGTCTTTCTCTGTCTCTATGTCCCTGTCTCTTTCGCTCCCCCGCCATTTATAGGGATTTTAGAGTAACGTCCTGCCATATTTGCTCGACCGTTAGCTTCCACTACTCGAGAAGTGCCGTCATATTCGTTAGGCAGTTGCCCCCATGATCGAAGTAATGCCGCTGCATTCATTTGGTAGTTAGCCCCACGATCGGAGGTGGCAATTCTTCTATTCGGGTCAAGTGACTTTTGTATTAAAACCTCTACCCAAAAGCTAAGGGTAGTATCGCGAATCTCAATTTTAGACTCGCGAACCTGTTCTGTCGCCACTGGGTCGCGAACCTCAACCTTTAGGTTCGCAGATCTGCTGAGTTGTGGACTTCCAACTTTAAATCTACGGATCTGCTTTGCTTTCCAGTATTCTTTGCCAACAAAACCTCCTCCAAAGTTTCCAAAACTCTCATGATTCCTTGAGGAGTTTTGGAATACTTTGGATATAATATTCTGTATTAGAATCTCTAGTGCATTTGCAGAAATCTGTGACTCTGTATTAGTGCCACTGCTGCTTCTGAAGGAAAATGTGACTCTGTGTTAGTGTCTCATTTTGCAATTCTTGGAACATACGACTCTGTGTTAGGGTCGCAGATTCGTATTGCGAAGAAGAAGACGACTCTGTGTTAGGGTCGCAAACTTTTATTTTGGAAGGGAGACGTCTCTGTATTAGGGGCACGAGCCTTCATTTTGGAGTAGAAAATGACTCTGTGTTAGGGTCGCAAATTTTCGCTTCGGAAGGGACACGTCTTTGTATTAGGGGCGTAAGCCTTCATTTTGGAGTAGAAAACGACTCTGTGTTAGGGTCGCAAACTTTCGCTTCAGAAGGGACACGTCTCTGTATTAGGGGCGTGAGCCTTCATTTTGGAGTAGAAAACGACTCTGTGCTAGGGTCGCAAACTGTAATTTTTGGAGGATCGCGACTCTGTGTTAGGGACGCGAGCTTTTACTTTTTGGTGAAGAAAGCGACTCTGTGTTAGGATCGCAAACTGAAATTTCTGTAGGATCGCGACTCTGTATTAGGGACACAAATTTTCACTTTGGAGAAGAAAGCGACTCTGTATTAGGGTCGCAAACTGGAATTTTCATAAGATCGCGACTCTGTATTAGGGACTCGAGCTTTCACTTTTTGGTTGCGGAAAGGCCGAAAGGCGGTTGCCTTTTACGGCGTAAGAATTGAGACATTCTCTGAGCCGTATTAAATGAAAAGGTACCCACGAGATTCGGGCCAGATATCACGTCTGTCCAGAGATCTCGGCCGTCAAATCATTTGCTATATAATCTCCACTTTATGAGAGAGGCTACTCTTATCTCAAGCAATTTAAAATCTGAGCTTTTCGTTAGAGCTCCTCAGACTTCTCGTCTTCAATTCCCTATAGATTTTGTTTCGAAGGATTTTCTCAATCTGCAAAAAATGCCGAAGAAAGCTTCTTCCTCCGATGCTGCCGCTAGTGGTCGTCAAGATCCTCAAGCAACCTCTAGTTCAATAGTGGTTCGGCAGGAACCCTTGATTGGAGGTAATAATAAAAACTTTCGAAAGTCAGTCCCTTCCTCATCATTTTTTCCTTATTTTGAATCCGAACGTCTTTTGCAGTCGATTATGCCTTGAATCCTTGGCCTAAGGATCATTATTTCGGATACTCAGATGGCTATGATGGGAAGAAAGAGTTCAGATTTGGTCATGTCTTTCCATATTGCACTGCACCAGATAACCAAGAGAGAGAAGGCAAAATCCTCCATCATTCTCGCTCAATGTTACGAGAACTGATCACTAATGCACCTTTTGAAGGAGATGATCGGTCTCCGCTGCGCAAACCCGCCTTTCTGTTTAGGGACCACGTTTCGGTACCCGATGGCGGCTTGGAACATGGAGATTACAAGTGGCTTCGTTAAGTTGAAGGTCGCTACTTGTTTCTCCCCAATATGGAGAGGTCTTATCCGTTTTTATTCTTTCAATCCCTCTCTGTGCCCAGACAAATGGACTGACACATAAACATGCCACAAGATGGCATCTTATTGAGGGGTTTCAATGCTCAAGGTGTTTTTCCTCGTAGTACTGGAAAACACTTTTGTGGATTGCTTCCGGGACTGCTTAAACATGACCTCCCCAGAGGCGAAGTACCCATAATCACACAGACTTTCCTGCACCGATTCACTAACGCACAAGGAGAGTTTCCTGTTCAAGATTTACGTCCCCCTGATTGGGATCACTGCTCTTCAAAAGGAAAGTGGGCAGTCTTGACTGATTTTTTCTTGAAAACCTTCGGGGATCAGCTTCATTATTCAGGGCTACATCGTGCAATTAGGGCTGTTCAACATGGTATTCCTGCTAGTAGATTTCATTTTTTTGTTTTACTGGAATTGTACAATCCTGATACTTGTACAGTCTTTAGCCCTCGTGACGAGTTGGGTTTTGCCCTCCATGAAATGTATGAAATTTCGGGCTTACCCATGGGAGACATTCCGTATGAAGAGTATGTCCCTACTGGGAAAGAACTCCATCTGCTGAAAATCCGGGACCCTCTGATTTATAATACTTACTGGGAGTTGCTCTACCATTATCATATTTGCACCCATACATCCGGCACCCGCAGTTTGAAGCCAAAGAAGTGGCTGCAGTATCTTCTGCCCAATTTTTCTAGGAGTAATCCGAACTTTACTCGTCTTCCTCCAGTTTCTGAAAAGGAAGTTGAGAGAAGAATTTTCAGTTTCGGAACAAATACTTATGTCGCTGAATCTAACGAGAACGTCTTCAAGGCTGGCACGTCCTTCGAAAGTTTTCACTATCAGGCCCTCCAGCCTTTATCTGATCATGCCTTCTTGGTGGGCTATTTGATGGTGTGGTTGAAGAAGTGTGTTATTCCTTCGCAGGAAAACATACCTATTAGGGTTGTATACCCAGCCGTCCTACTAGCATTTGGTAGGTGGCTCAGCTTGTTGCCCACGATGGTTTGCAGTATCCAAAGCGGACTGAGGAGATTATCTGACAAATTTTGCAATGTGAAGAAGGAGCAAAGGAAGAAGGGAGATCCGATTATTAAGACTCCTAATCCGCGTGTAGAACTCCCTTATACTTATTTGATGGCTTGGTTGGTCCTACATTGCCCCAATTTGATGAGTCCTGCAGATTCGCAGATTGACTTAAGTGCTCCCAAAGTGCAGCACTATGAGAGGTCACAATGGAAAGGGGGCTACATGGCCGTGATCAGCAAGACCCTTCGTCATTTCTCGACTTTTGAATTGTTCAGATGTTTTCCGTACTTTCCAAATGCCGGGTGTGGGGAGGAATTCGCGGATACTGTCGGTGCCGATAAATTTACTATTCTATCCTCGGGGTGCTTCTGGTGGTTGATAAACATCCGCCCAGGACATCTGGTTCTTCGTTTGGGGAGCCATTGCTACATAGAGCCTTACTACCCAAGTCATTTCGCTCGACAGTCCGAGTATGATCAGTTTTATATTGGAAATCCCAACAGAGAGATAAGTTTTGTTGGGAATGCTCTTGAGGGAGCTCGAGCTTGGTTTCACTTCGTTGCAGGTGGGACTCAGGCCAGATTTAATCTTCCGCTCAAGACTCCAAATTCGAGTATGAGCTTCTGTTTCTGTAAGTGGTTCACGGATGCTAATTTCGCTCCTCAGAATTTCAACAAAAATCATACTAGCCTGCCAGAGATCAGAGCTTGGTATGCTCAGAAGAAAAAGGCTGGCAGCACCAAAGTAGCAGGGATGGAAGATTTCGGGAGAGACAATGCATCCAACGAATCAGAAAAAAGAGAAGAGGGCAATGATGCACCAGTCCAAGCTGCCTCTCTTAATGCTTCTCCCAATCCGACATCGGAGAAAACTTCTCCTCAATCACAGTCTCCTCCGAAGAAATCTTCTCATAAGCGGAAGAGACTAAGGCGCCTCAGTGACTTGCCTACCATTCCACAGGGGATTGATTCGCAGAGCAACCCATCTGGGACTGGCACTGCAACATCTCTTCTGGTTTCTGAGTCCCTCGTTGAGGAACCCGAGGAGGATGAAGATGACTCATCTTTAACCCTCCGTTCCCTTAAGAGGCGTCGGAGTCAAAGACCTGTCATCTGCAGTGATCCTGCTCCCGTTACTCAAGAGGGTTCGACCCCCCGTATTTGTCAGGCCACTGTTGAAGTCGATGTTTCTCTGGCCATACAAGAGGGCCCTTCAACTTCTGCCGTTGCAGACGACAAAGTACAAATCATTGGGGAGACTCGCGTATCAGATTTCCCAAAAGCAGCACCTCCTTCAAGAAGTCAAGATGACTATAATGTTGACAGTGATGATTTTCGATCCTCAACCCCTCCATCAGACCATGGTAAGTATGCCTATTTGAGCGAGGACATTCGGACGGAAGTGTACGGCCTGAAGTGTTTGGTCCTGAAGTGTACGGACTTGGGGAATCCAGTGTCCAACCTTTAGGTCTGCATCTCTTTTCTTTAGCAATTATGTTATTATCAAATGATATTGTATCATTTAACTATTAACTTTTCCCTTTGATAGCTCCAGTGTCGACTCCTGATTTGGAACGCATGGGCGCAAAGGCAACTTTGTCAAATGACATCATCGTGGGAGCTAATACTGATGAGGCGACCGAAGTTGCTACTTCTGTCGTTGATACTATGGAAACAGTGATCCCCGAAACTACTATGTCCATGGTTGTGGATACAGCTGTTCCGACTGATGTTATGGTTCAGGAGGCTGTAATTGATAGCTCTGCTGAAGTCTCCAAAAGTTCCATTCTTCCTGATACTAGCTTGGTTGCCCCTATACAACAGGGCGCGGATCAAACCACCTCTATCTCAGCCAGTGTCAATCCTTCTCATGCAAAGATTGACATGCTTGAGATTGATCTATTGAAGGACACAGTCGAGACTTTCCTTCAATTCCTAGACCGCTGTGTTGATAAAATACTGAAGTGAGCTTCCTTTGCTTCTCTTGCCAAAGTTCTTAATATTTACTTAACTGGTATTATCAGCAATGGTGGAGAGGATAAAGCTGCTCCTTTTAGACTTATGATAACTCAGTTTCAAAAGCATGCTGAATTCCTGTCGAAAGCCAGAAGTGCTGATAAATCTGAGACAGTGAGAATCATTTTCCAAAAACTGAAAGAGGAACAGCTTAAGTTCCAGAAGGAGACTCAGGAGAAGACAAATACTTGCAGAGCCTCTTTAGAAAAGGATCAATCAGACCGTAAGTCTCTAGTTCTTCAAGTGGAAGCCACTGTTTCAATTGTCAAAGACCATGACCAAGCTATTATTAGGACTCAAGAGACCATCGCCAAGGCTCAAGCTTTCCTGGCCAAAATCATCAAGGAGCGCGATGAATCAATGAAGAATCTCGCCAACTTATCACGCCAGCGGAACAATACAACCAGAGATCTCCGAGCGATACAAATTGAGTTGGATATGCTGGAGGCTGCTGCAGCGCAGATCGTTATTGTCAGTGACGAGGAACTGCATCGTCAAGCTACTGTTCAAGCTTATGAGATCTTTCAGTAAGATATTGATGATACAGAGGAGAAAATGAAAGCCCTCTTGAATCATTGAGTTGTGAAAACTTGTATGTGCATATTTTTTATTCTTTTGTTGTTTCTTCTTTTATAACAGTCTCCTGACATTTGTTGTACATGGTATGACTCCTTGCTTATGTAGAGAACTTGAACTTGGTTTTGTATTTCTAAGGTATGACCTTAGCATTTGTTTGAAGACTTGCAATAAACTCGTCCTCTCGCATCTAAGATTTGCGATTCTCTATAAAATTCTGGTATCCGTGTATCTGTCACGTGACTTCAACGGATCTTTGTCAGGCTGCTACTACACATTTGGAGGTTCGCGAGTTAACTAAACCCATAGTAAATGCACAGTCCTAACTTCCAAGAATTGCGAGCTTTTGGTTTGCGCTGTTCCGCCCAGAAATTCACGGATTCATGTTAAATCCGCGATCTTGGCTCTTGCAAACTGCAATTTTCAGGTTCGCGGTATTGCGCCTAGAAACTTTACTAGATGACTCAAAATTCTTCGGAATTTGTAGAGACTTCTGCGAGTTTTGAGACGAAGCCATCGGGCGTGGAATCCCAAGCGTTGCATGTCTCTATTAATGACGAGATCTCCGGGCTGCGATATCTAAACGTCCCATGCAACAGTAATAAATTCTGTTGAGATCTGAACTGAAAATCTCGACTGAAGATTTCGGTTTTATCTCTTCTAAACTGAAGATTACGACCACCAGGTCGTCTATATAAAACACATAATCTCTTCAATGGAAGATCATTCAGCCGTGAGAAAACTTCTATCTGACTCTCTTCTCTTCCTTTCTTTTGTAGCCGATCCAGTGTAGCCATATTTTCTTCTTCTCCAACCGAAGTGATGGATAAGAGTCGGCATATTATAAGACCTCCAAACTGCATCAATCCAGTGGGGTGTTCCACCGAAAAGATTTTTCTGACCGTAATCATTTTCCTTAATTAAGGTAAATATCTTCTTCTGATTCATATCCTCCTCTTCCTTCTTTTCTTTCCCTCTTTTTTTTAACAGGGATTTGACTTTGCTGCAGGAGATAATCGTAGTCATTCTCCTTAACAATGACTCAGACTCGATGGGCTCGTAATATCTTCCAATACCTCAAGGGGCTAGGAAGGTCTCATGTATTTTTCATGAGAGAAAAGATTTTGGGTCTGTGGCATTGTTTTTCTTCTTTCCTAGTACTCCACAAGGTTGGAGTACTAATGATCAGGACCTTGAATTTGTGCAACCCCTCACGTTATACGTTTGGGGTGTGCATTTGGTATGCCCAGTTTTGAACTAATCAATTCACTGGCATCATCACTGGGGGAACCAGCCAGGAGGTCTCTGATTGTGGTTGGAAAGAAAAAACAAGATTGTGCCTTTAAGCCGTCCTAAAAAAAGGAGGCTACAAGAGCAAATTGAAAGTGGAGGCTATGGAGCAAACTTTTTTTATCTGAACCATGCTGACAGAGACGGTTACATAGGCAAGTCTGTCATTCCAGAAGAAGAGCCTGCAGGAATAAACTTTTTTATCTGAACCATGCTGAAAGAGACGGTTGCAGAAGCAAGTTTCCTCTTTCATTTTTTTTATATCAGTGATTTGTATCCACTCTTGTTAACTGTACAGCACTTAGAGAATTCTCTGTAATTTTGCTCTGATGATGAATAAAGAAGTTCTTTTCTTTTTACGTAACTAAGAGTGTCTGAATGATGATTCTGATATTGATTACCAGAGTTAACTGTTAACTTGATAATCTCAAAATGAATCATAATTTTCTAAATACCCAAAATTACTGTGAATGACAGAACTTTCTTGTTGATAAGTTTGGTTTGCCAGAGGTATTATTTAACTTGGCAAATTTGATAGAAAGAAATTTTGGTTCGCCAGAGGTATCATTTAACTTGGCGAATTTGATAAAAAGAAAATCTGGTTCGCCAGAGGTATTATTTAACTTGGCAAATTTGATAGAAAGAAAATCTGGTTCGCTAGAGGTATTTTTTAACTTGGCAAATTTGATAGAAAGAAAATCTTGGTTCGCCAGTGGTATTTTTTAACTTTGCAAATTTGATAGAAAGAAAATCTGGTTCGCCAGAGGTACTTTTTTTTTAACTTGGCAAATTCGAAAGAAGAGAAAATGTGATTCGCGACCTAAATATTTTTAGTCCGGAATCAAGAATCTTCATTAATGAACTTCTGATTACAGAGAAACTTCTTGTTCATAATTTGCATAGAACTGCCCAGGCCGTATTATGACTGGTGTTCTGCAATTTCACTAAGTGTAATACTTTTTCAAGAATTTACTGTTAATCGGCATCATAATCTTATCACCGTTCGACTTCGCCAACCGATATACGGCGTTAGAATAGACAGTATCAATGACAAAAGGTCCCTCCCACTTCGGCTGGAACTTTTCTCTAGACTTTTGGCTAGTTATGATGGTCTTCTGACTGACAGGACTAGATCATCTTTCTTGAAAGTTCTTCGCTTAGCCTTTTTGTTAAAGGTTCTGGAGATCCGCGCCTGGTATAGTTCGATATTCTGTTGAGCTTCTAAGCGCTTATCATCCAAAACTTCTAATTCTTGGAGCCTTTGTTGATGTCTTTCTTCTTGCGTCATTCTAGTTATCAATGCAACTCGTAATGACAGGATTTGGATTTCCAAAGGCAAGACTGCTTCTGACCCATATACCAAAGAGAAGGACGTGGCATTAGTGGGAGTTTGGACTGTGGTGCGATACGCCTGTTCACCATAAAAATTGCAACACTCTTTATATCGAAGTCTTTTCAACAAAAAGATTACAATCTAACGGTTTTCCGTTTACAGAAGATGAGGAAGATTGCTTTTCATCTTTGTTTAAGGCTGGGTTCCTAGGTAGCTACGGAGGACGATCTTGCTCTCCGTTGACACTCCGTACAATCTCTCTCTCAGTTGGCTAAAGGAAAAAGAAAGGCTCTCGACTCTTGATCACAAGGGGTCACTCTTAGGAGAAGATATCCGCCTCTCTTCGTCTGTCTCTATGTCTCTGTCTCTTTCGCTCCCCCACCTTTTATACGGGTTTTAGAGTAACGTCCCGCCATATTTACTCGACCCATATTTACTCGACCGTTAACTCCCACTACTCGAGAAATGCCGTCATATTCGTTAGGCAGTTGCTCCCACGATCGAAGTAACACCGCTACATTCGTTTGGCAGTTAGCCCACGATCGAAGGTGGCAATTTTTCTATTTGGGTCGGGTGACTTTTGTATTAAAACCCCTACCCGAAAACTAAGAGTAGTGTCCCGAATCTCAATTTTAGATTCGCGAACCTGTTCTGTCGCCCCTGGGTCGCGAATCTCAACCTTTAGGTTCGCAGATCTGCTGAGTTGCGGAATTATAACTTTGAATCCGTGGATCTGCTTTGCTTTCCAGTATTTTCCACCGACAAAACCCCCTCCAAAGTTTCTAAAACTCTCATGATTCCTTGAGGAGTTTTGGAATACTTTGGATATAATATTCTGTATTAGAATCTCCATTGCATTTGCTAAAATCTATGACTCTGTATTAGCGCCACTGCTGCTTCTGAAGGAAAATGTGACTCTGTGTTAGTGCCTCATTTTGCAATTCTTGGAACATACGACTCTGTGTTAGGGTCGCAGATTCGTATTGCGAAGAAGAAGACGACTCTGTATTAGGGTCGCAAACTTTTGTTTTGGAAGGGACACGTTTCTGTATTAAGGGCGCGAGCCTTAATTTTGGAATAGAAAACGACTTTGTGTTAGGGTCGCAAACTTTCGCTTCGGAAGGGACACATCTCTGTATTAGGGGCGTGAGCTTTCATTTTGGAGTAGAAAACAACTCTGTGTTAGGGTCGCAAACTTTCGCTTCGGAAGGGACACATCTCTGTATTAGGGGCGTGAGCCTTCATTTTGGAGTAGAAAACGACTCTGTGTTAGAGTCGCAAACTGTAATTTTTGGAGGATCGCGACTCTGTATTAGGGACGCGAGCTTTCACTTTTTGGTGAAGAAAGTGCCTCTGTGTTTGGGTCGCAAACTGAAATTTCTACAGGATCGCGACTCTATATTAGGGATGCGAGTTTTCACTTCGGAGAAGAAAGCGACTCTGTGTTAGGGTCGCAAACTGGAATTTCCAAAAGATCGCGACTCTGTATTAGGGACGCGAGCTTTCACTTTTTGGTTGCGGAAAGGCCGGAAGGCAGTTGCCTTTTACGACGTAAGAATTGAGACATTCTCTGAGCCGTATTAAATGAAAAGATACCCATGAGATTCGGGCCAGATATCACGTCTGTCCAGAGATCTCGGCCGTCAAATCATCTACTATATAATCTCCACTTTATGAGAGAGACTACTATTATCTCAAGAAATTTAAAATCTGAGTTCTTCGTTATAGCTCCTCAGACTTCTCGTCTTCAATCCCCTATAGCTTTTGTTTCGAAGGATTATCTCAATCTGCAAAAGATGTCGAAGAAAACTTCTTCCTCCGATGCTGCCACTACTGGTCGTCAAGATCCTCAAGCAACATCTAGTTCAATAGTGGTTCGGCAGGAACCCTTGATTGGAGGTAATAATAAAAACTTGATTGGAGGTAATAATAAAAACTTTCGAAACGCAGTCCCTTCCTCATCGTTTTTTCCTTATTTTGAATCCGAACATCTTTTGCAGTCGATTATGCCTTGAATCCTTAGCCTAAGGATCATTATTTCGGATACTCGGATGGCTATGATGGGAAGAAAGAGTTCATATTTGGTCATGTCTTTCTATATTGTACCGCACCACATAGCCAAGAGAGAGAAGGCAAAATTCTCCATCCTTCTCGCTCAACGTTACAAGAACTGATCACTAATGCACCTTTTGAAAGAGATGATCGGTCTCCGCTGTGCAAACCCGCCTTTCTGTTTGAGGACCATGTTTCGGTACCAGATAGTGGCTTGGAAGATGGGGATTACAAGTGGCTTCGTCAAGTTGAAGGTCGCTACTTGTTTCTCCTCAATATGGAGAGGTCTTATCCGTTTTTATTCTTTCAATCCCTCTCTGTGCCCAGAGGAATGGACTGGCACATAAACAGGCCGCAAGACGGCATCTTATTGGGTGGTTTCAATGCTCAAGGTGTTTTTCCCCCTAGTACTGGAAAACACTTTTGTGGATTGCTTCCGGGACTGCTTAAACATGACCTCTCCAGCGGCGAAGTGCCCATAATCGCACAGACTTTCCTGCACCGATTCACTAACGCACAAGGAGAGTTTCCTATTCAGAATTTTCGTCCCCCTAGTTGGATTCACTACTCTTCAAAAGGAGAGTGGGCAGTCTTGACTGATTTTTTCTTGAAAACCTTCAGGGATCAGTTTCATTATGCGGGGCGACACCGTGCTATCAGAGCTGTTCAGCATGGTATTTCTGCTAGTAGATTTTATTTTTTTGCTTTACTGAAATTGTACAATCCTGATACTTGTACAGTCTTTAGCCCTCGTGGCGAGTTGGATTTTGCCCTCCATGAAATGTATGAAATTTCGGGCTTACCCATGAGAGACATCTCGTATGAAGAGTATGTCCCTACTGGGGAAGAACTCCATCTGCTGAAAATTCGGGACCCTCTTATTTATAATACTTACTGGGAGTTGCTCTGCCATTATCATATTTGCACCCATACATCCGGCACCCGCAGTTTGAAGCTAAAAAAGTGGCTGCAGTATCTTCTGTCTAATTTTTCTAGGAGTAATCCGAACTTTACTTGTCTTCCTCCGGTTTCTGAAAAGGAAGTTGAGAGAAGAATTGCCAGTTTCAGGACAGATGCTTATGTCGCTGAATCTGACGAGGACGTCTTCAAGGCTGGCACGTCCTTCGAAAGTTTTCACTATCAGGTCCTCCAACCTTTGTCTGATCCTGCCTTCTTGGCAGGCTATTTGATGGTGTGGCTGAAGAAGTGTATTATTCTTTCGCAGGAAAACATACCTATTAGGGCTGTATACCCAGCCGTCCTACTAGCATTTGGTAGGCGGCTCAGCTTGTTGCCCGCGATGGTCTGCAGCATCCAAAGCGGACTGAGGAGATTATCTGACAAATTTTGCAATGTGAAGAAGGAGCAAAGGAAGAAGGGAGATCCGGTTATTAAGACTCCTAATCCGTGTATAGAACTCCCTTATACTTATTTGATGGCTTGGCTGGTCCTACATTGCTCCACTTTGATGAGTATTGACTTAAGTGCTCCCAAAGTGCAGCACTATGAGAGGTCACAATGGAAAGGGGGCTACATGGCCGTGATCCGCAAGACCCTTCATCATTTCTCGACTTTTGAATTGTTCAAATGTTTTTCGTACTTCCCAAATACCGGGTATGGGGAGGAATTCGCGGATACTACCGGTGCCGATAAATTTACTGTTCTGTCCTCGGGGTGCTTCTGGTGGTTGATAAACATTCGCCCAGGACATCAAATACTTCGTGTGGGGAACCATTGCTACATAGAGCCTTACTACCCGAGTCATTTCGGTCGACAGTTTGGGTATGATCAGCTTTATATTGGTAATCCCAATAGAGAGATAAGTTTTGTTGGGAATGCTCTTGAGGGAGCTCGGGCTTGGTTTCACTTCGTCGCAGGTGGGACTCAGGCCAGATTTGATCTTCCGCTCAAGACTCCAAATTCGAGTATGAGCTACTGTTTCTGTAAGTGGTTCGCGGATGCTAATTCCACACCTCAGAATTTCAACATAAATCATACTGACCTGCGAGAGATCAGAGCTTGGTATGCTTAGAAGAAAAAGGCTGGTAGCACCAAAGTAGCAGGGATGGAAGATTTCGGTGGAGTCCATGCATACAAGGAATCATAACAAAGAGAAGAGAGCAATGATGCACCAGTCCAAGCTGCCTCTCTTGATGCTTCTCAAGATCCGACATCGGAGAAAACTTCTCCTCAATCACAGTCTCCTCCCAAGAAATCTTCTCATAAGCGGAAGAGACTAAGGCGCCTCAGTGACTTGCCTACCATTCCACAGGGGATTAATTCGCAGAGCAACCCATCTGGGACTGGCACTGCAACATCCCTTCTGGTTTCTAAGTACCTCATTGAGGAACCCGAGGAGGATGAAGATGACTCATCTTTAACCCTCCATTCTCTTAAGAGGCGTCGGAGTCAAGGACCTATCATCTGCAGTGATCCTGCTCCCGTTACTCAAGAGGGTTCGACCCTCCGTATTTGTCAGGCAACTATTGAAGTCGATATTTCTCTGGCCATACAAGAGGGCCCTTTAGCTTCTGCCGTTGCAGACGACGAAGTACAAATCATTGGGGAGACTCGCATATCAGATTCCCCGAAAGCAGCACCTCCTTCAGGAAGTCAGGATGACTATAATGTTGACAGTGATGATTTTCGATCCTCAACCCTCCATCAGGCCATGGTAAGTATGTCTATTTGAGCGAGGACATTCAGACCGAAGTGTACGGGCCGGAAGTGTTTGGTCCTGAAGTATACGGACTTGGAAAATCCAGTGTCCAACCTTTAGGTCTGCATCTCCTTCCTTTAGCAATTATATTATTATCAAATGATATTGTATCATTTAACTATTAACTTTCTCCTTTTGATAGCTCCAGTGTCGACTCCTGATTTGGAACGCATGGGCGCAAAGGCAACTTTGTCAGATGACACCATCGTGGGAGCTGATACTGATGAGGCGACCGAAGTTGCTACTTCCATTGTTGATACTATGGAAACGGTGATCCCCGAAACTACTGTGTCCATGGTTTTGGCTACAGCTGTTCCGACTGATGTTATGGTTTAGGAGGCTGTAATTGATAGCTCTGCTGAAGTCTCCAGAAGTTCCGTTCTTCCTGATACTAACTTGGTTGCCCCTATACAACAGAGCGCGGATCAAACCACCTCTACCTCAGCCAGTGTCAATCCTTCTCATGCAGAGATTGACATGCTTGAGATTGATCTATTGAAGAATACAGTGGAGACTTTCCTTCAATTTCTAAACCGCTGTGTTGATAAAATACTGAAGGAGGCTTCTTTTGCTTCTCTTGCCAAAGTTCTTAATATTTACTTAACTGGCATTATCAGCATTGGTAGAGAGGATAAAGCTGCTCCTTTTAGGCTTATGATAACTCAGCTTCAAAAGCATGCTGAATTCCTATAGAAAACCAGAAGTGCTGATAAATCTGAGGCAGTGAGAATCATTTTTCAGAAACTGAAAGAGGAACAGCTTAAGTTCCAGAAGGAGACTCAGGAGAAGGCGAATTCTTGCAGAGCCTCTTTAGAAAATGGTCAATCAGACCGTGAGTCTCTAGTTCTTCAAGTGGAAACCGCTGCTTCAATTGTCAAAGACCATGACCAAGCTATTATTAGGACTCAAGAGACCATCGCCAAGGCTCAAGCTTTCCTGGCCAAAATCATCAAGGAGCTCGATGAATCAATGAGGAACCTCGCCAACTTATCGCGCCAGTGGGACAATACAACCAGAGATCTCCGGGCGATACAAGTTGAATTGGATACGCTGGAGGCTGCTGCAGCGCAGATCGTTATTGTCAGTGACGAGAAACTGCATCGTCATGCTACTGTTCAAGTTTATGAGATCCTTCAGCAAGATATTGATGATGCAGAGGAGATAATAAAAGCCCTCTTGAATCATTGAGTTGTGGAAACTTGTATGTGCATATTTTTTATTCTTTTGTTGTTCCTTCTTTTGTAGCAGTCCCCTGACATTTGTTGTACATGGTATGACTCCTTACTTATGTAGAGGACTTGAACTTGGTTTTGTATTTCTAAGGTATGACCTTAGCATTTGTTTTCGAAGACTTGCAATAAACTCGTCCTCTCGCGTCTGAGATTTGCGATTCTCTGTAAAATTCTGGTATCCGTGTATCTGTCACGTGACTTCCACGGATCTTTGTCAGGTCTGCGACTTCACATTTGTAGGTTCGCGAGTTAACTAAACCCATAGTAAATGCACAGTCCTAACTTCCTTGCGCTATTCCGCTCAGAAATTCGCGGATTCATGTTAAATCTGCGATCTTGGCTCTTGCGAACTGCAATTTTTAGGTTCGCGGTATTGCGCCTAGAAACTTTACGCGATGACTCAAAATTCTTCGGAATTTGTAGAGACTTCTGCGAGCTTTGAGACAAAGCCGTCGGGCGTGGAATCCCAAGCGTTGCATGTCTCTATTAATGACGAGATCTCCGGGCTGCAATATCTAAACATCCCATGCAACAGTAATAAATTCTATTGAGATCTGAACTGAAAATCTCGACCGAAGATTTCGGTTTTATCTCTTCTAAACTGAAGATTACGACCACCAGGTCGTCTATATAAGACACATAATCTCTTCAATGGAAGATCATTCGGCAGTGAGAAAACTTCTTCCTGACTCTCTTTCTTCCTTTCTTTTGTAGCCGATCCAGTGTAGCCATATTTTCTTCTTCTCCAACCGAAGTGATGGATAAGAGTCGGCATGTTATAAGACCTCCAGACTGCATCAATCCAGTGGGGTGTTCCACCGAAAAGGTTCTTCTGACCGTAATCATTTTTCTTAATTAAGGTAAATCTCTTCTTCTGATTCATATCCTCCTCTTCCTTCTTTTTCTTTCCCTCTTTTTTTTAACAGGGATTTGACTTGGCTGCAGGAGATAACCGTAGTCATTCTCCTTAACAATGACTCAGACCCAATGGGCTCGTAATTGCTTCCAATACCTCAAGGGGCTTGGAAGGTCTCATGTATTTTTCATGAGAGAAAACATTATGGGTCTGTGGCATTGTTTTTCTTCTTTCCTAGTACTCCACAAGGTTGGAGTTCTAATGATCAGGACCTTGAATTTGTACAACCCCTCACGTTATACGTTTGGGGTGTGCATTTGGTATGCCCAGTTTTGAATTAATCAAGTCACTAGCATCATCACTGGGGGAACCAATCAGGAGGTCTCTGATTGTGGTCGGAAAGAAAAAACAAGATTGTGCCTTTAAGCCGTCCTAAAAAAAGGAGGCTACAAGAGCAAATTGGAAGTGGAGGCCATGGAGCAAACTTTTTGATCCGAGCTATACCCAAAAAAAAGGCTACAGAAGCAAGTCTGTCATTCTAGAAGAAGAGCCTGTAGGAGCAAATTTTTTGATCCGAACCATGCTGAAAGAGACGGTTGCAGAAGCAAGTTTTCTCTTTCATTTTTTTTATATCGGTGATTTGTATCCACTCTTGTTGACTGTACAGCACTTAGAGAATTCTCTGTAATTTTGCTCTGATGATGAATAAAGAAGTTCTTTTCTTTTTATGTAACTAAGAGTGTCTGAAAGATGATTCTGCTATTGATTACCAGAGATAACTGTTAACTTGATAATCTCAAAATGAATCATAATTTTCTAAATACCCGAAATTACTGTGAATGACAGAACTTTCTTGTTGACAAGTTTGGTTTGCCAGAGGTATTATTTAACTTGGCAAATTTGATAGAAAGAAATTTTGGTTCGCTAGAGGTATTATTTAACTTGGCGAATTTGGTAAAAAGAAAATCTGGTTCGCCAGAGGTATTATTTAACTTGGCAAATTTGATAGAAAGAAAATCTGGTTTGCCAGAGATATTATTTAACTTGGCAAAGAAAATCTGGTTCGCTAGAAGTATTATTTAACTTGGCCAATTTTGGAAGAGAGAAAATGTGATTCGCGAACTAAAGACTTTTAGTCCGGAATCAAGAATCTTCATTAATGAACTTCTGATTACAGAGAAACTTCTTATTTATAATTTGCATAGAACTGCCCAGGCCGTATTATGACTGGTGTTCTGCAATTTCACTAAGAGTAATACTTTTTCAAGAATTTACCGTTAATCGACATCATAATCTTATCACCGTTCGACTTCGCCAACTGATATGCACCGTTAGAATAGACAGTATCAATGACAAAAGGTCCCTCCCACTTCGGCTGGAACTTTTTTCTAGGCTTTTGGCTAGTTATGATCGGTCTTCTGACTGACAGGACCAGATCACCTTTCTTGAAAGTTCTTCGCTTAGCCTTTTTGTTAAAGGTTCTGGAGATCTGCGCCTGATATAGCTCGATATTTTGTTGAGGTTCTAAGCGCTTATCATCCAAAACTTCTAATTCTTGGAGCCTTTGTTGATGTCTTTCTTCTTGCGTCATTCTAGTTATCAATGCAACTCGTAATGACAGGATTTGGATTTCCAAAGGCAAGACTGCTTCTGACCCATATACCAAAGAGAAGGGCGTGGCATTAGTGGGAGTTCAGACTGTGGTGCGATACGCCCACAGGCATTCTTCGAGCTTTTCGTCCCAGTCCCATTGATTGGATGACACAGACTTTTTAAGAAGTTTTACAATGGTCTTATTGAAAACTTCTACTAGACCATTAGCTGCAGGGTAATATGGCGATGAAGCTACATCCTCGATCCTATACTTGTTGCAGAATCTAGAATACACTTGCTCACAAACTGGGGTCCATTGTCATGAATTATTCTTCTGGGTACCCCGAAGCAATAAAGCACGTGGTGCTTGATGAATTTGATAACATCTGACGATTTTACGTCGGTTAGGAAAATGGCCTCAGTCCATTTCGAAAAGTAATCAGTTATGGCTAAAATGAACTGGTGTCCTCTCATTGATGGCGGAGAAATTGGTCCTACTATATCCATACCCCATTATTCAAATGGCCATGACGTAGCCGTTGGGTGAAAATACTGTGGAGCTTGATGTATAAAGTCTGCATGTATTTGGCAGGCCCTACACTTCTTGGCGTAGTTAACCGCTTCTGTCATCATCTTGAGCCAGTAATATCCCATTCTTCGGATTCTATCCCAAAGTTTCGGCCCTGGCTGGTGTGCTCCGCAGATGCCAGCATGAGCTTCTTCGAGTACCTTTTGAGCTTCGCAGTTGGAGAGACAGGAAGTAAAATTCCGTCGTAAGATTTCCTATACAATGTCTGGAGTTCTGCGTTGTAGTAGAACCGGACAGCCCTTCTCTGAATTGCCCTGGCTTCTTTTGGACCTTCAGGTAATATCACGTAAAGGACATAGTCTATATAAGGAAAACGCCAATCCCTCGATTCTAGGCTTGATTCGAAAGCGTCAGCTTCGTCTTCTTGTGGTTTCTTCATTTCTTCTTTGAGCTCGTCTTTTGGGCAAAATAATTCTTTGCTTCCTACAGTAATTTGCCTCCTAGCATGCTTGGGCAAGGCTAATGTAGCAGCTAAGGAAGCTAGCGAATCTGCGTAACTATTTCGGTGGCGCTTTATGTGGCTGATATAGAAACCATTGAAGCCATTGGCGATCTTGATCACTGTACGATAATACGGCAGGAGGTCTTCATGTTTGACCTCATACTCCCCTTTTACTTAATTCACAATAAGTTGAGAGTCCCCATATGCCTCCAAATATTTGACCCCCAGTTGTTTCGCTATTTTTAATCCAATTAGGAGGGCGTTATATTCCGCGACATTGTTGGAGCACGAGCTTATTAATGAGTAAGCTCGAGGAATGATGTGGTTGTGGGGGAGGAGACGAAAACAACTCCTACCCCCACTGTCATTCTTCCCTCAGATCCCATTCGGGAGGCACCATAAAAAAAAAATTGCCTTACACCTTTCGAGACTGTATTTGCCTCAGAAGACTTTTGCAAGTCATCTTTTTCAGGAATCAAGTTCTATTCTTCTAACTCTTCCGGGATTTGCTCATATAACTTTGAGAATACCGGGATTGGATGTTCGGCTAAGAAGTCAACCACGGCCTGTCCTTTAATAGACTTCTGTGGGACAAAGTGCATATCATACTGTGACAGCAAAATACCTAATTGGATAGTCTTGAACTTAATGACTCACGTTTAGTCATTCGTATTCTCAGGGGGTTAACTCTCGATACAACGTGGATGGTTTGTCCAGCTAAGTAGTGCTGCATTTTTTGTATTGTGAATACCAAAGATAGACATTCTTTTTCCACAGGATTATACCGGTGTTCCACCCTGATCATCGTTCTGCTGAGGTAATAAATAGCTTGTTCATGGCCTGACTCATTCTTCTGCGCTAGCAAAGCGCCTAAAGAATAGTCCATAGCCCTTACATATAGCAAGAAAGGCATTACCGAAACTGGGGATACGAGTACTGGTGGCTTTGTGAGATATTGTTTGATTTCTTCAAAAGCCTTTTGGCATGCGTCATCCCAGACAAATGACACTCCTTTCCTCATTAATCTGGTGAAGGGTTGACATTTACCAGACAAATTTGATATAAACATGCGGATGTACGCCAGCCTGCCTTGCAATCCCCTTAACTCCTTGAGGTTACAGGGAGGTGGCATGTTTTGGATAGCCTTGATCTTATCTGGATCAAGATGTATTCCTCTTGACGTTACAATAAAACCGAGGAATTTTCTACTGGAAACCCCCAGGAAAGACTTAGTTGGATTCATCTTGAGTTGGTGCTTCCTCATAAGGTCGAACACTGTCTTCAAATCCCTCAAGTGATCGTCTTTGTTTCTGCTCTTAATTGCTTGGTCATCTACGTAGCATTCCACTGTTTTTCGGAGGTGCTCTTGGAATATTGCGTTCATGGCGCGTTGATATGTAGCACCTGCATTCTTTAGGCCAAAGGACATGACTATGTAGCAGTATACCCCGAGTGGTATCCTGAAGGATGTATGCTTCTCATCATCAGGGTACATTTTTATTTGATTATACCCCGAGAATCCATCCATGAACGTCATACGCTCATACCCACAAGTATTATCTAGCATAATATCCGTGATAGGTAACGGGAACTCGTCTTTAGGGCAAGCCTCATTCAAATATCTAAAGTCTATGCAAACTCGGATTTTTCCGTTTTTCTTGGTCACGGGAACTATATTCGCGATCCAATCAGGGTGCTGTTCCTCGCGAATAAAGCATGATTCAATCAACTTCTTGATTTCAACTTCTATAGCTTCCATAATCTCTGGGCAGAACCTTCACTGCTGTTGTTTTAATGGTTTAGCCTCTTGCCGGATTTTCAATTTGTGAACTGCCACACTTGGATCCAACCCTGGCATTTCCTCATAACTCCAAGCAAAAATATCAATGTATTCGTGAATGAGAGATATCAATTCCTTCCTTTCTTCCGAGGAAAGGTTCTCGCTTATAAATATGGGTTTAGGATTCTTTTCATCTCCCATATTGATTTGGATGACTTTATCTTCGGTTGGGGGCTCACGCTGTTCAAATTGGATCCCCCACTTCATATTAAGATACTTGGCCCAGGGGTCGTCTCTTATTGGCGAGGTTTCCTTTAAGTCTTTGTCTTCTTGGATCGTGGAAGCCATGTTCGTAGACACTTCGTGGAAAATCACACTAGTACTGACATCTGAGTCCCAGCTTGATGATTCTGACGAATGATCGTACTGTCCTTCTTCGGTTTTCTTGCCTGAGGAGATTTCGGGAGTGGTGATGTATCCCAACCCCCTGCCAGTTTTCTGGAAATAATCCGGCATTTTTCCTTCTGGGACAAAAGGTTGAAGGATTGTCCTTCTTCCTATTCCGAAGTTCAACTCCCTGCCTTCGGCTAAATTATATTCTATTTTCTTTATTAATCTACGAGAATTTTCATCGTAATGGAAGAACTCGAGTTTTTTCCTGTAAATTATGTCGACAGGTTTCTACTAAGGTCTTTTCGGCATCCCATGCGGGCATCTGAGAGAATCGTTTCGGAATCTTTTGATGAAGTCCCAGGCTGACTCCCCTTTCCTTTGTTTAGTGGCTAAAAGCGCCGGCACTGACACCTCCATATCATCTTCATAGAACCTGGTAAGAAAGGCTTTCTCCATGTCGCCCCATAAATTGATGGTCCCTGGCTCTAATCTCCGAAACCATTCAAAAGCTAGTCCCGTTAAGGTACTAACGAATACCCTCGTAATAATGGGGTCACTTCTGGCTAAATGCCTAATTTGTGATTTAAAATAGTAGAGGTGCTGGTTCGGCGATCCTTTACCATCGAAAGACTTGAGCTTCAATGGTTTATAACTTTCTGGGAACGGCACACTTTCCCATTCCACGGGATACAGCCTTACTACGCCGAGCTCTTGTAAGTCGCTCTTATGCATGAGAGCATTCAGTTGATTTTGGAAGCTCTCCATCCAAACAGCATTCGCGTTCCCTTCTTGATGCATGGAACAGTTGTCATCATCCTCATGATGTTCTTTTTCATTATTGTGAAGACCCTCTTCTTCTGTCTTCTTTCCCTTGTCAGTGTTCGAGTGCGAAGACGTATCCTTCAATCTGGTCTTCTCCAGCTCAACCAGGACTGTAGCATGTCCTTGAGCTCGCTAATAGCATCTTGCTGTTGCTGGATGTTTTTGTCTTGTTCATCCATTCTCCGCATGAACTCTTCTGAGATGTTGTTTTGAGTCATATATGCAGAGGTAGAGTCTTCTAGGAACGAGTCGGATGTCTGCGATTCAGCCATAACAAACCTGACTATATCTTCTTCATCAAAAGAGATTCCCGCCATCTGCCTATAATTCATGGGGACTACCATCCCACTTTTGAGTCGAGTGTTTCGGAAAACTCCTCGCTTTTCATTAAATAGATCCTTCGAACTCGAAGAGAGCTCTGGGTCAAAAGCTTCTCCTTTGGAGACTTTCTTCGCCTTCTTTTTCTTCTTCTTTTCTCCAACGCTTGTCATGTTGGATGACACTACAGGGTATTCTGGCTCAGAAAACTCAAGCCCGCTACGTCGCCTCCTCTTCGCCAGTTGGGATGAAGATATCGGTGGAGCCGATAATCGATGAAACACCGAGGATCTAGTATGGGCTGAACAATGACGGTGAGACAGTACTGCATTGATCAGTCGTTTACAGTGACAGTGAGATACGTAGGATTCTTCCTTTTTTCTGTTCAGGAGTTCCCTAAGATCTCTTGCACTGAAATTCTTTGTGACGGCGTCATTCGTGAGAGATAGCTTCGGGAACGGCACAGTCGCAGCCTTGCAGATAGGCATACATTTTTTGCAAATTTGAGGTTCGCAGGTTCTGCGAACTTTGTCAATACGTGATCAGACGTTCTCCATGGAACACGAGGGACGCTGATTTATGCTCCGCGTTTGTGATCATGGATAACTTTGATGGACTTACTCCGCTTCCTGTAGAAAACGTGAGTAAATCCTTCCGCGTCTCGACCAACCTCGCCTTTTGGCTTCCACCTTTGTGAGGTAAGTTTTTGCCGGGATGAGTTGGTGGTTTCCTTTTGTTGCATGATCCTGCGGAGGGTACGAACTTTGCTTCTTCTTAGGTTCCTTCTCGTTGTACAAGTGAGAGAAACCTTTTTCTCCGTATCACAGTCTCGCGGAGCGGATAATGGTCGTTTCCCCTTGTTGAAGCGGGGACTTTGGTCCACTTGGCTTGAGAGATCAAGAGTCTTAGTAGAGCCCAATGTTGAGGAGGAGGGTTTCGGACTAACTTGGTCCATCGGCTCCCTTGGCTGAGTTATTACCATTAAAGCCTCCTTGGGGATTGACCCCTTTGAGACTTTACGTTATCCCCTTAGAGAAGTAGGGCTCTTGGAGCCTGAAGAAAGGAATTCTTCGTACCTTTCCTGGTCGACGTGAATGGTGAGTGAGTCGACCATACTACCAACTGGAATGTTGTCGGATTGAGCTACCACCAGATCACCGGAGGTGATGGTTGTCCCCAGCGGAGTCGCCAATCTTCTGTTCGCCATAAAAATTGCAATACTCTTTATATCGAAGTCTTTTCAACAAAAAGATTACAATCTAACGGTTTTCCATTTACAGAAAATGAGGAAGATTACTTTTCCTCTTTGTTTAAGGCTGGATTCCTAGGTAGCTATGGAGGACGATCCTGCTCTCCGTTGACACTCCGTACAATCTCTCTCAGTTAGCTAAAGGAAAAAGAAAGGCTCTCGACTCTTGATCACAAGAGGTCACTTTTAGGAGAAGATATCCACATGTCTTTCTCTGTCTCTATGTCCCTGTCTCTTTCGCTCCCTTGCCTTTTATAGGGGTTTTAGAGTAACGTCCCGCCATATTTGCTCGACCGTTAGCTCCCACGACTCGAGAAGTGCCGTCATATTTATTAGGCAGTTGCTCCCACGATCGAAGTAACACCGCTGCATTCGTTTGGCAGTTTCCCCACGATCGGAGGTGGCAATTCTTCTAGTCGGGTCAGGTGACTTTTGTATTAAAACCTCTACCCGAAAGCTAAGGGTAATGTCGTGAATCGCAATTTTAGACTCGCGAACCTGTTCTGTCACCACTGGGTCTCGAACCTCAACCTTTAGGTTCGCAAATCTGCTGAGTTGTGGACTTCCAACTTTGAATCCGCGGATCTGCTTTGTTTTCCAGTATTTTCCGCCGACAAATATAAAGTTAAAAATGAAGATATTCTACCATATTATCAAGCAATAGTCAAGATTACTGATAGTTTTGATGATTTTTACATCAGTTATGTAAAGCGCCATTAGAATAGTCATGTGGATTAGCTGGCTAGCTTAGTTGCTACTTTAGTATTATCCAAAAACACTAAGAAGCGAATTACAGTGTGAAGTAAAAAATTATTTTGTCCAAAGAATGAACTTGAAGCAGAATTTCAAAATCAAAAAGCAAGTGAAGCATATGCTCTGGAGTCAAATCTCGAATCAAGAGACTAGCGATTTCCTTATATAGATTAGGTTCTTTATGGAATATTACTGGAAGACCCTAAAGAAGCACGAGCAATTCAAAGAAAGGCTATTTGATTCTATTACAATGCTGAACTTCAGACATTATATAAAAAATCCTATGATGGAATTTTACTTCGTTATCTTTCTAATAAAGAGGCTCAAGAAACACTCGAAGAGGCTCATAATGGTATCTGCGGAGCACATCAATCAGGACCAAAACTTTGGGACAGAATTCGAAGAATGGGTTATTATTGGCCCAAAATGATGACAGATGCGGTCATTTATACTAAAAAGTGTAGAGCCTGTCAAATACATGCAGACTTCATACATCAAGCTCCAGAATATCTTCACCCAACAGCTACATCATGGCCATTTGAACAGTGGGGAATGAACATTATTGGATTAATTTCTCCACCATCAACAAGAGGGCATCGGTTCATATTAGCTATAACAGATTACTTTTCAAAATGGGCTGAAACTACTTCTCTAACTGAAGTGAAGTCATCTGATGTAATCAAATTCATTAAGCATCACGTGCTATATCGCTTCGGAGTGTCCAGAAAAATTATTCATGACAATGGACATCAGTTTATGAGTCAGTCAGTCTCCTGATTTTACAATAAATATAGAATCGAAAGTGTGACTTCTTCTCCATATTATCCTGCAGCCAATGATTTAGCAAAAGCTTTCAACAAAACCATTGTAAAGCTCCTCAAGAAATTTGTTTCGTCCAATCAAAGAGACTGGGATGAAAAACTTGGAGAATATCTTTAAGCATATCGCACCACTATCAGAACTCCTACTAATACTACACCATTTTCTTTGGTGTATGGGTCTGAAGCAGTTTTGTCACTGGAAATTCAAATTCCGTCATTACGAATTGCATTAACAACGAAAATGACACAAGATGAACGACACCAACAGCAACCGCTGGAGTTAGAAACTCTGGATGATAAGCAGCTAGAAGCTCAACAAAATATTGAACTTTATCAGGCACGGATTTTCAGAACCTTTAATAAAAAGGTCAGGCAGAGAACTTTCAAAAAGGGTGATCTGGTCCTTTGAGTAAGGAGATCGATCATAACTAATCAGAAGTCCAAAGAAAAATTCCAGCCAAAATAGGAAGGGTCATTTGTCATTGATGTGGTTTACTCTAATGTGATTATCGGTTGATAAAACCGAATGGTGACAAAATGATAATGCCAGTCAATAAAAAAATTTTGAAGAAATATTACTATTAAAACTTGAGGAGAATCATATGTCTTTGTAATTTAGTATAGGTAGCTCAGCGCAAATGGCGAATCAAATTTTTCTTTCCTCCAAATTTGCTAAGTTTAAAATACCTCTAGCAAATCAAATTTTCCTTTCAAAAGCTGTTATACTACAAGTCACTGAACAGTGTGAATTTTAACTTGATCAGGAAAGTTAACAATTACTTCTATCCTGACTCAAGAAATTTATTCATTCGCAGCAAAATTTATTTTTGGGTGATTGAATAATGACTTCAATATCATCAAGTTAACAATTACTTCTGATGATTAACATCCAAATCATTCGTCAAGTTAACAATTATCTCTGGTTGAATGACAAAAAAAAATATATCTCTTTATTCATTATCAAGCCAAAATTACAAAGAGTTCCATGATATTATACAATCAATGGAAATGAATATAAATCATTGAGTCAAGAGAACATTAAAAATTTTCGTCAATATCTATAGAATGGCTTAAAGATAAAAAGTTTGCTTCTGTAGCCTCCTCCTGCCAATAGTTAAGGACTTCCAAGTTTGTTTGCGCAATCATGATCAACGTCACCAGTGACTTGATTAGTGCAAAACTGGATGTACCAAATGCATATCATCAAGCGTACAACGTGAGGAATTGCTGAAATTGAGTGCCACCTACAACCATTAAGCATCCTTATATTAAGGATGCTAGGCAGGAAATAAAACAATGACACAGACCCGAAATCTTTTCTCTCATGTAAAATACATGAGACTGATTGGTTTTCAAAAGATATTGGAAGCAATTACGAACTAATCGGGTCTGTGCCATTGTTAAGGAGAATGATTACGATTATCTCTTGCAATGAATCCAAAATCTTATTAGGAAACATAAAAGAAAATGCATGATTTTATATTCATAACAAGAGAAACTTATCGTAGTTAAGAAAATGATTATGGTCATAAGGATCTTTCCAATGGAATACTCATTATCCAATAGGTTGATACTATCTGGGGGTCTTGTAACATGCCAGTCCCAATCCATTACCTCAACTGAGGAAGAGGAAGAAGAACATAGCTACATGAGAAAATCAACTCTAAAAGAATTTCAAAAAGACAGAGAGATAAAAATTTTCTCAAATCAGAATGACTCTCTGTGAGAAGAATCCAGCGCCTTATATAGAGGATTTCATGATCAAAATCTTCGGTTAGGAGAATTTATAGGCGAAATCTTTGGTTGAGATCTTTGACCCAAGTCTTAATAAAATTTATTATTATTACATGGGGCGCTTAGATATCGGTGCCAAAGAAAATGAGATCTTTGATTAAAATCCTATCATTAATGAAGGCATGCAATCTTAGATTTTTGCACCAAAAAGGTCAGATTAAATGAATGGAAAGTCATTCCATAACTTGCAGATTTTATGTGAAGCTGCTGCAAATTCTTAAGCATAATAGTTATGCAAATTTACGGACTTCCAAACGTAAATTTGCAAGTCTGATACAAATTCGCAGACTTCCAAATGTAAAGTCGCGAGTCTGATGCAAATTCGCGGACTTCTAGATGTAAGGTCGCAAGTCTTATACAAATTCGTGAAGACAAATACAATGTCACATGTTTAAAGCACAAGGTCATATCTGATACACAGAGACTAAGATGTGCTAAAATCTACAAAATTTTCATTAATCAGAAAATGATGAAAAGATTACATGAGTTACTTGAAAAGAAAATCATTACAGTTTAACGATTCAAGAGAGCCTTTATCTTTTCCTTTGCATCACTAATTTCTTATTGGATAATCTCATAAGCTTGAACAGCAGCTTGTCGGTGCAATTCTTCTTCACTGGCAATTGTACTTCTTACTGAAGTAGCCTCCAGTACTTCCAATTCAGCTTGTATAGCCTGAAAATTTTTAGTTGCATTGTTACACTGTCTAGACAAACTAATGTGATTCTTCATTGACTCTTCATGCTCTTTAGTGATTTTAGACAAGGAAACTTGGGCTTTAACAATGGATTCCTGAGTTCTAGCAATGGCTTGATCATGGTTCTTGACAATCGAAGCAACATTCTCTACCTGAAGAACTAGAAATGACTATTCAATTGGCTCTTTTAAAAACAAACTTTGCAAGTATCAACTTTCTCCTTAATTTTCTTCTGGAACTTAAGTTGTTCCTCCATCAGTTTCTGGAAAGTAATTTCAACTATTTCAGATTTATCTGTGCTACGAGATCTTAACAAAGATTCAACATGATTTTAAAGTTGAGCTATCATAAGTCTGTAAGGAACGACTTTTTCTTCTCCACAATGCTAGCTATACCAGTCAGGTAAATGTTAAGAACATTAGCAATAGAAGAGAAAGAGATCTCTTCAAGATATTATCAATGCAGTGATCCAAAAAATGAAGGAAGGTTTCTACTGTATCTCTTAACAAGACAGTTTCGAAAGTATCAATCTCCACGTGACTTGATGAAGAAGAATCAGCAACATTTGGAGTGGGTGTAATCTGAACTGTACTTTGCTGCAAAGAAGCAACAGTACCTGTATCAGAAGGAGCAAAGTTTCTAACAGCTTCAACAGGGACAGCAGCTTCAACACTCTCAATAAAATTAGCAGTTGTAACAACTGCAGTAGGGATAACAGGTATGGTGGTTTCTATTGAAGGAGCCACTACTTCAGGAGTGTCAGCAACAGAAGTAATGACCTTAGTTACTCCATGGGCTTCTTCAGAAGTGACTTCCGCAATAGTTTTAACCGGCGGAATGTTATCTGCATCCATATGCTCTGAAGCTGGAGTCGAAGGAAGAGTTGCTAAAAAGAGAATAATAATAAAAATGATATAGTTAGATGATAAAAAATTATGAAAGTGTTGATATAAGATGAGTAAAGTTTGAGAGTAAACCTTGAGGTTGAGCATTGGATTCTCCGGGCCTGTATGTTTCAACTCTTTCTTCTTCTGTCAAAAAAACGTATTTACCATGATCTGACGGAGGAGTCGAAGAACGAACATTATTAATGTCAACCTCATCATCATCACTACCTCAATTATCAGGATCTCCTGAAGGAGGTATTCTCTTTAAAGAAGAACCTGATGCATGGACTTCTCCAGTTATTTGCACTTTATTATCAACAGCAATTTGAGATGTTGGATGATTGAGGATTGCAGAATCCTCTTGTACAGGTAGAGCAGTGGAAGAAGGATCAGCTACTAAGGCAAGATCACTAGGAAAAATGGGTCCCTAACTTCGACGTTTCTTAGAAAAATGAAGAATTAGAGTTGAGTCATCTTCATCTTCCTCTGGCTCTTCTTCAATAATCTCAAAAGCTTAATTGAGTTCTGTTGCACTGGCTTCAGACGATATGCCTGCGGAATAATAGACAAGTTACTGAGGCGCCTCAATCTTTTTCGCTTGTACAAAAACTTCTTGGGGGAGATTTTGGCTGAGGAGAAGTCTCTTTCGTCTTAGAAAGTAGAGAAATATCAAGAGAGACAAATTGATTTGATGGAATCATAGCAGTATTATCTTCTTCCCTCTGTTTTACCATTGACTCCAAATCTTCAGAAAGGTACTCTTCTCCAAAGTCCTCCGTCCCAGCTACCTTCTTACTGCCAGCCTCCTTTTTTTGAGCATATCATGCTCTAATGTCTCTTAAATAAGTGAGATTTGCATTGAAATTCTGAGGCATGGAGCTAGCAGCAATATACTATTTGCAAAAACTGAAACTCATATATGAGTTTGGGGTCTTGATCGGAAAATTAAATCTGGCTTGTGTACCACCAGAAATGAAATGAAACCAAGCTCGAGCTCCTTCAAACAAATTTCCAACAAAGCTTATCTCTTTGTTTGGATTTCTAACATATAGTTGATCGTACCCAAACTATCGAGCAAAACGACTTGGGTAGTAAGGCTCTATATAACAATAGTTCCCTAAGCGGAGAACCAAATGCCCTAGGTAAACATTTATTAACCACCAAAAGCATTTAGGGGACAAAGTCGTAAACTTGTCAGCGCCAGCGATATTCGTAAGTTCATCCCCATATCCAGCATTTGGAAAGTATGGGAAACACTTAAACAATCATAATTCGCGTGAAAAAGAAGTGTTTTACGGATTGCGGCCATATAACCTCCCTTCCACTGCGACCTTTCGTAGTGTTGCACTTTGGGGGAATTTAAATGTATTTGCAAATCAACTGGGCTCATCAAAGAAGGACAATGTAGAACTAACCAAGCCATCAAATAGGTGTAAGGAAGTTCTACGCGCGGATTAGGAGTCATGATGACCAATTCTCCTTTATTATTCTGCTCCTTCTTTACATTACAGAATTTATCAATTAATTTTCGTAGCCCGCTTTGGATTCCACATACCATCGCAGGTAGTAAGCTGAGTCTCCAGCCGAATGCAAGCAAGACAGCTGGATACACTGCTCTAACAGGTATAGTTTCCTACGATAGAATCATACATTTTTTTCAACCAAAGTATCAAATAGCCTGCTAGAAAAGCGGGACCGAACAAAGGTTGAAGAGCTTGATAGTGGAATCTTTTAAAAGATGTCCCGGCCTTGAAGACATCCTCGTCGGATTCGGTGACATATGCATCTATCCCGAAATTAGTACTTCTTCTTTCAAAATCCTTTCAGAAACTGGAGGGAGATGAGTGAAATTGCAGTTATTCTTTGAAAATTTGGAAAGAAGATATTGCAGCCACTTCTTCTACTTTACATGACGAGTGCCAGACATATGAGCGCAGATATGGTAATAGCAAAACAATTCCCAGTAAGTGTCATAAATCATGGGGTGTTGAGTTTTCAGCGATAGACATTCTTCTCCCGTGGGGACATACTCTTCATAGGAAATATCTACCATAGGGAGCCCTGAGACTTCACACATCTCGTGAAAAGCAAACCCCAGTTCGCCGCGAGGAGTAAAAATTGTATAGGTATCTGGATTATACAGTTCTAGTAAAGAAAAAAAAATGGAATCTGCTGGCAGGGTTACCATACTGAACCATCCTAATAGCACGGTAGAGGTTTGCATGTTAAAACTTATCTCTAAAAGTCTTTAAAAAGAAATCAGTCAGAATTGTCCACTCTCCTTTGGAAGAGCAATGAACCCATCCAGCAGGACGAAAGTTTTGAACGGAAAATTCTCCTTGCACGTCAACGAATCGGTGCAAAAAGGTCTGGGCAACTATGGGTGTTTCACCCAAGGGAATGTCTTGCTTAAAGGATCCTGAAAACAATCCACAGAAGTGTTTTCTAGTAGAACAAGGAAAAGCACCTTGTGCATTGAATGCACCCAGCAAAACGCCATCCTACGACTTATTTAAATGTCAGTCCATTTGTCTGAGAATAGAAAGAGATTGGAAATATAAAAAATGGGTAGGATTTCTCCATGTCAGACAGAAATAAGTTTCGACCATTAACTTGACAGAGCCATTTATATTCTCCACATCCAAGCAATCATCAGGGATTGAAAGATGATCATCAAATAGAAAAGTAGGCTTGTTTAACAAAGTCCTATCTTTTCCTTCTAAAGGAGCAGTGGTCATCAATTCTCGGGCGAGTAGGGGTCAGAACTCTACTTTTCCTTTATCGACCACTAGACGCTGCGTAACATGAAAAAACTTGGTCGAATCTAAAATTTTTCTTTCTATAATAGCCTCCTAGGTAACCAAAATAATGGTCTTTTGGCCAAGGGTTTAAGGCATAATCGACTGCACGAAAAGAAAGATTAATCAAAATAAAGTCATGAAGAAAGAGATGATTTCTAATGTAAGGTAAGAACATTATTTCCAATTAAGGTTCTTGCTGAATCACAATAGAGCTAGAAGTTACTTGAGGGTTTTGAGATCCACTCGCAGAAGCATCAGAAGATCTTCTTGCCATCCTCTTTAGATTACTTTCATGAAAATCTTTGATTTGAAGAAAGTTGAAGGTTAAAGAAGCTTGAAGATGAAGAGTCTTGAAAACTTCGGAAGAAGTTTAGAGCTCAAATTTCTCAGATAAAAGTTGAAATATACTTAACGAGGTTGAGGTTTTATAGAAGATGATTTGACGGACGGGATTCTCGGACAGACGTGATTTCTGATCCGAATCTCGTGATTATCTTCTCATTTAATGCGGCTCAAAGAACGTCTCAGTTTCTATGTCTTAAAAAGTGGTAACTTTTCGGATTTTACGCAAAAAGAAAAACCGCGATTCTAATACAGATTCGTGTCCTCTTTAAAAAGGAGAAATTCACGGTTCCAATACAGAGTCATATTTTTCTCAAAAGTATGAAATCTGAAACTCTAATACAGAGTCTTATCCTTTTCAAAGACAAAAAAGTTCGAGATTCTAATACAGAATCCTGCTTCTTCTTAGAATATGAAATCCATGAAGGTGATATTCCTATTGAATTATCCAAAGTATTCCAAAACACCTCTAAAACCATAGAGTTTTGAAAACTTTGGAGGGGGTTTTGTTGGTGAAATTTCTTACTAATGAGATCATCTATCATGAAAAGAGAGATTCATAAATGAAAAAAAGTATATATTTTCGTGAGTCATGTTCTATTTTCTATAGAAACTGAAGCGCGTATTACTTTTCCCGGGTTAATAGCGGTGGGCCCTATAAAACCTCGTTATCTAGTATAAGAGTAGCAAGTAAAGTCATTTGATCCGTGAATCTCAAGTTCAAAATTCACATTCTATCTACAATTAAATAGATCCGTGAATCTCAAGTTAAAGATCCGCGTTTCGGCTAGTCAAACAGGAGCCGCGAATCTAAAATTCAAGATTCGCGTCCTACATTTCAGTTACAATTTAGAGAATTGAAGACGCCGGTTACAAATTCTGGAGATTTAATACAAATTTATCAAATCAAAAGGCGAAAAATTAATACTCAAATCGTGGAGATCGATAGTTGAACGGTTGCATTAGTTCAGAAGTCTCCAAAACTCTATAAAAAGCCCGAATCAAGGCAGAAAAAAGGACCGAAGATCAAAGAGAAGATATCAGTATAATATAGAAGAGTCCTCTTGCTGTCGAGAGTTCAAAAACCTTTGCCAACTAAAAGAATTTGTGCGGAGTGTCAACGGAGAGCAGAATCGTCCTCCAAAACTACTTTAGAACCTAGCCTTAAATAAAGAGGAAATTCATTTTCCTCATCTTCTATAAACGGAAAACCGTTAAAATTATAATATTCTATTGAAACATTCAATAAAGAAATCATTTTACAATTTTTATGGCAAACAGAACTTGAGAGTAAATATAGTATTCCTACTCTCTCACCCCTAACCACTACCATTACTCCTTTGTTAATCTTCCACTGTTTCTTCTCAAATGAGATTTGATAACCCTCACCATCCAGCTTGCTAACAGATATCAAATTGTTCTTCAAATATAGTATGTGCCTGACCTCTTGTAAAAACAGCTTTCCATCATTGTGCAAGTTCAACTGAAGTATTCCCTTACTGATAATCTTGCATTCCTAACCATTACCAACAGTCACATGTCAAAATTCACCTTGAACATAATTATCAAGCCATTCTCTGCGAGCAGTGCGATGAAACGAAGCCCCAGAATCTACAAACCACAAGTCTGACCTTATTTCTATATGAGTAGATAAGCACATGTCATCATACTCTTTACTTAGATTCACCACATTCGCTCCATTTTTGTCTTTGTTTGGATAATCCTTCTTCATATGACTTTCTGTCTTACATTTCCAACACACTAATTTTTTCTTGAACTTTTCCTTAGATTTTGATCTCTCTTCATTTCGACTCCCTAGTTAAAATTCTACCCCTCTCTTTCTTTTTGTCATTATCAACAGATAGAGCAGTACTTGTAAAAATTATGCTCTCATCCATTCTCCTTTTCATCAACTCATCATTCATGATAGTACTCGCAATATCATCAAATTTAAGAGCAGTGTTGGAAATATTGCTAATGGCCATAATAACATTACTCCAACTACCCGGTATGGAACACATAAACATCAAGACTTTAATGTCATTAGTAAAAACAAACTCTAAGGATTCAAATTGTGCCCATAATGTGTTAAATTCGTTCAAATGATTAACAACTGAACTATCAAAAAATATTCTCAAGTTAAATAACTTTTTCATTAGAAACAGTCTATTTGAAGCAGACGACTTCTCATAAAATTTAGCCAAAACTGACATTAAATCTGAAGTGGTTTTCTCCTTAGAGTTATTGAACACAACCTGTTTTGTCATGCACAATCGAATCTATGCCAAAACCCTCCTATCAAACAATTCGCACTCCGCATCAATCATCTTTTCTGGTTTTTCTCCAAGCAGTAGTTGATATAAATTTTGCTTATATAAGTAATTTTTCATCTGCAACTTCCACCATTGAAAGTCTGTTCCATCAAATTTTTCAATCTTTCCCTTTCTATCTTCCGCCATAACTCCCACTCAAAATCAACACCGATTTGAGTAAAATCTGACCCGAACCAGGGCTCTAATATAAATTGTTAGCAAAAATATAGGAATAATACAAATACAAAAACCAACAGAATCTAATAGTTAACTGAAGAGAAAAATAGTAGAGAGAGTGAACACGCAGATTTAACGTTGTTCGGTAATGTGCCTACATCCACGGGGACATAATTGAAAGGTTCCACTATATCAAAAGATGATTACAGCTCTCTAGTTCTTAACCACAAGAGAATTTGCAATGAAATCACATAAGAATTTAAATCAAATACAAACCTCTTGTTACAGTAATATTTCTCTCATTTGCTTCGTCCACCGAAAATAATTCCAAAAGAAAAAGCCAATCCTTTGCTTCAGCAGCCACCACCTCTTTAATTTTCCTTCGGTCAAAAATCAAAGCAGCAGCCGCCACCACATGAGAAATAATTACTGTACCTTTTGCTTTTCTTCTGCCAAAATCAAGAGCAGCAGCCACATCAAGAAGAGAATACTCGGCCAATTCCAAGCCCTAGCCGGGATGTAACTAGTGTGGGTCTATTTCACTATTTCACTTTGCATCAGTTTT